>JAOSBO010229634.1:0-34466 GCA_027563915.1 Erythroxylum rotundifolium | reverse complement strand
AAGCATCATCTCATTATCAAACACAACTAGGTAGATAAAAGAGAATTATCAAAATCATAAAATGACATATATAAGACCTCATATATTTAGGCTCTAAGTTCTACATCAACAAACCCAAGAACACAATTCATTGTTCAACACTTGATTAAACTATAATAAAGAAAATCCAACTACAAAGTACAAATCCTAACTTAGGAGTTCATAACAGTGTAGAAAAATATAAACAAATTACACCCCTTTGAAGCCCATTGAACTCAAGCCATTGCTACATCTTCAAGAGGAACAGATGCTTAGCCAAGCATTGCTTTGGGAGAACTCACAGCTGGAACCCTACCAAAAGCATCCATAGCAGCACCAGCAGGAGGTGAATATAGCGATAGATAAAATGAAAGAAAATGGTGGATGACGGTGGAGTGGAGTGAGGAGTCGGGAAAAATGATGAGAGAACTTCTCTCTTCTCATCTGATGGTATATGTCTTGTGTATGTTCCGGCTAACCTAATTTAGTAGGTTTTAAAACAAATGAAGTCTGGTCGGGTCGCAAAGTGTGTGATTATTCCTTAAAATAGTTCGAGTTGTCGAAGATTCACTGCGATGACAAACGATTTTCATCTCAACGAACTTTTCCCGAAAGGATTTGTTCTTCACTGACCCCTTCGTTGCGATGAAAGAATTAATCTTCGCCGCGATGAACTTTTCCTAAAAGTTCAGCCTGGATTTATCATTTTTGACCACAGCGACAAATCCACTTTACCGCGGTGAACTTCCTATAGCATTGACTTCACTTTGGTCTTCTCTCATTCCATTTCTTCTTTTTGAACTCCTTTTCCTTGAGTCTCTCCTACAATAAATAGATAGTAGTTTGCAGTATCAATTGTTTTCAGAAAATTAATTAGTGCATTTAATCTTAATTTGTAGCACTTTTCACATTCAAACTACATAAAATAAAAGCACATACTCAAGAATTAATTTAAGCACAAAAGCTAGAGATGGGAGTCAAAAAGTATAGCAAAGGCCATGAAAATGTCACCAATTTATGCTATAAACGTGGACTTAATTAAAGATACAATATAGACTTTCAATTTTTTGAAATGAAATGAGGAAAAAGTTGATTTTAAAATATTGTGATTTTCTTATGATGCTTTATAAGTGAGAAATGATATGATGCCATGTGAAGTGAATGTAGCTATCGAACGTAGCTTTCCCTTATCGTAGGATATATACCGGAATGACCTCCAGGCATCCAAGTTTGTACCCTGCGGTAAGGGGGTGCTACAGCATGTCAGGTGCTTTATAAAATTTACCTAACTCTGTACATTAAAATTTGTATTTTTGGTGAGTCGATATCGAACCCACAGGGAATGTTTGATTAATTTTCGTAACAAAATTAATTAATACAAGGAAAATATAAGGGGTTTTCTATTTTTAAGCAATTTAGAAATTAAAGTAAAAGTAAACTATCAAAATAAATTAAAACAGGCAATCAAAAATGGGAAAAGTGTTGAATATAAGTAAGGTTCAGTTCTAGGGTCAATCTCGGCCTAAACATAATCAAGCAGATTCTATCATCCTAATGTCTTAATAACTCTGTTCGGATTATCAATCTGAGACTAATAGAATGCTCTACTAATCTCAGTTTTCTGTTAGGTCGTGTTTAATGAAGATACAACCGTTAATTAAACTTAACTACCGAATAACCTAGGATACAATCTTTAGATTCAATTTGGCAGGCGTATTATAAATTGGAAAATGATCAATATAGGTGGTACCTCACACATTTAGGTTATCTAACCTAAGTTATGTTGTTCCTAATAATTAACGATCTTTAGATGCTACTCACAAATATCAAAAGTAACGATTACAAATTACATTTAATATTTTAGTAATAGGTTTGAAATAAAATAATCGAAATAACATATCAAGATCATTCATCCCAAAACCCAATCAAATCAACACCAACAACACCATAATCCGAAAAGAAATTACAACCTTAAAGTGATAAAAATAGTTTAACTTTGACTTGGCATCAATATTCCTGTTGAATCGCCGTTAAGAAGCTAACCTTCCATCTCCATTTTTTGCTCCAATTGTGAGCCATCTTCTCCATGCTTCGGTAGTGAAAAACAAAGGAAAACCTAGGTCCTCCACTTTATTCCATCCCAGTGCTCTCTTATCCCTTTGCTACTGCTCTTGTGATGTGACAAATAAAGATTAATGGTCTATTGTCACTGTTCACGTATGCTTAAAACACTCTCTGCCACTAGCTCTTGCTTCTCTTCCTCACCTCGCTATGCTACCCTCCTCTCTCACAAGCCTATTCTTTTCTTATTTAGCGGCAATATTGTTCTCCACTCACACACACTAGCATATGCACGTATTTCAATTCCACTTCACTCACACATGCCAGCTCCACTTACGTATATTCAGCCTCTAACAAAGATGGGAGCTTTGGTTCTCCCTTCCTTTTTTTAGCTGTCCTTTAGTTTTATTCTCACTTCAGCCCTTCTCTAGCCGACATTTCCTCCCCCTTTTTGCTTATTTCGTAGCCCATTCTAGACTCATGAGGCAGCTAGGTTTCCATAATAAGAATAAAATTGGACAGGTGGCATTTTAAAACTGAAGAGGACCCCTTGTGTTACTGTCCACTTTTTGTATTATTCTCCAAGCTTTGTCATGTTTTATCCATAAGGTATCTTGCAAGGGGCAATTGGTTTTTAATGTAGCAAAATGGACAACTAGTGTTTGTGTGGTGTCTCACTCAAGTGAGACACCATATACTCACGTTAGGTGTCTTCATCTTCCTTTTCTTTGCTTTAGCCCTCCACTCACGTGTAACTGTCCAACTCCTTTAGCTTTAACAATTTTTTATGATGTTATCCATTAAATTCACGTCCAAGTGCATACCTTTGCTTGCTTTATACCTTGAATGATTAAATAATTGGTTTAATGGTTGAATGATTAAATAAACACGCACAGACGTGAGTGATAACTTATAGTTGTTCAGGTTTTCTAGCATGCCATGAGCAATTTAATCCTTCATTTTTTATGCTTTATCTCATTCATTTATGCTTTATCTTGCCTTCTCTTGATCTAATCTTCTTCTTTGTTGTTCCATGAAGACAAGTGGATGTGAATCTTTGAGAAGATGACTTCGATGGACATGCTTTCGGGTTGCTTTAATTCCTTCACTTTTGAAATGTACCTAAGATCAAATATGAGCTAATGTGAGTATCCTAAGCATTTCTAAGGCATTATTCACTAGGTATAGTATATCAAATGAATCAACATTTAAACACATATCAACTTCCCCCACACTTAGCTTTTGACCATCCTTGGGCAAATCGTGAAAATCAAAATCACAAACTAAAACATTTATTCATTTTCCATATCTTTTAAGAATAGATAACCATAAGTAAAGATGAATGGCTTTCAAAATTATAGCAAAAACTCAACATTTAGGCTTATACTTATTGATCAATCAATATTCACCACCCTTAGAAACTAAGTAATCTAGAGATAGACTTGGATAGAAAGTGTTTAAACAAGATATTTCCGTGGCTACACTCAAATACCATTCATGATCACAATAATTCATAACTTTGCATATCATTTCATTTCTACACCATTAAAAGTCACATGAATAATCATGAATCAAAGGACTTTTCTAAGGTTGTAATGTGGGTAAGGATAAGGTGGGATGTATTTTGGATAATTTAAAAGCCATCAAGCTAGTGAAGTAAAAGTAATACTTAGTGAGATATCAAATGCGCAAGTTAACATTCATTAAAAACTGAGTATCGTCAGCCATAAAGAATGCAACAACTATGTTTCATAACTCAATTTAGCTCTCACACCATAAGCCACATCAGCATAACACAAAAAGTGCTCCATCTATAACAAAATCCCCCTCATTAGTAATGTATTCAAACACTCAATCAATACAACTTAAGGAGGGTAAACTATTAATTAACAACTTTCACATCATTTATATTTCCCCTTTGATACTTTTTATTCAAACTCACTTTTTTTCTTTCTTTCTCACTTTTTTTCCTCCTTTCTTTTTTCCCAAAAGTAGAAGTGATAGAAGCTACATCAACATAGTGTTCATAACATGAATTTTAACAAATATAACCCACCCACATGTATGCATACCCCCACACTTAGGCTTTTGTACAGTCACATTCATCAAGAATTAACAAATAGTCCACTAGTTTTAAGACTTGGGTAGGTCATTTGGTTATGTGAATGTAATGTGGTTTATACAAAAGAAAAGGATAATAAAGCTCAAAGGGGATTAACAAAGGAAAATTCACATATTTAGGTAGGTTATTTGTCTAACGTAACTCATAATAAACAAAAAATGCCTAATCATTTTCATAAAAATGCGTGTGATAAAAATATGGTCTCAAGTAGAAAATCAACACAAAGTAAGGATGTATATATCATGAAGGTCACACATAACAAACAAAATAGTCAAACTGATATAGATAAACAAAACATCTAAAACAAAATCCACCTCATATGCAATATATTCGAACACCTAATCAATACAACCTAAGGAGGATAAACTATTAATTGACAATTTTTCACATCAATTATATTTCCTCCTTGATACTTTTTATTCGAACTCACTTTTTTCTCTCTTTCTCTTTTTTTCCTTCCTTTCTTTTTTTTTTCCAAAAAGGAGAAGTGATAGAAGCTACATCAATATGGTGTTCATAAAATGAAAATTTGACAAATATAACCCACCCACGTGTATGCATACCCCCACACTTAGGCTTTTGTATAACCACATTCATCAAGAATTAACAAATGCTCCACTAGCTTTAATACTTGGGTAAATCATTTGGTTATGTGCATATAATGTAGTTTATACAAAAGAAAAGGATACTAAAGCTCGAAAGGGGTTAGCAAAGGAAAATTCACATAGTTGGGTAGGCTATCTGGCTAATGTAGCACATAATAAACAAAGAATGCCTAATCATTTTCATAAAAATGCATGTGATAAAAATGTAGTCTCAAATAGAAAATCATTGTAAATTAAGGATGTATATGTCATGAAGGTCATACATAACAAACAAAATAGTCAGATCGATATAGATGTGTTGGTCTAATAGGGCTCAAAATCTCACTAGTTTTTGTCTACCACTTGTCACCGATCTTTAAAGAATAATGCACATTAACAAAACACAAGACCAAAAGTACATGCCAAATTTTCTATGGATTTTACTAATCAATTCACACTCTAATTGTGACTAAATAATCTTAAAGGCAATAAAAAACAAGAAAATTTTTTATTTTATTTGTTTGATTCAAAAACCACTTAAGAAGTCTCATAAGCTACAATTAAGCTAAAAAACATGCATAAAAACTAATATGCCATACCCCCACACTTAAAACTTACATTGTCCTTAAGGTAAAATCAAATATAAGAAATGGAGCGGTTAAAATAATAGCAAATGCAAAAATGTAAAAGATAGAAATTGACTCCCTTTCGATTGCCTCCCAAATAACATCTTTGTTTAACGTTGTTGGCTCGACCTCCAGTTGTGTGCATTAAGTGATACTAGTCACATTCTCCAGCATTAACACCTCCAAATCCTCCATTTGGAAGCCCTCATAATACGACTTCAAGTGATGACCATTCACTGTGAATATCTTGTCAGTTTTGAGGCTCTATATGTCCATTGCACCAAAAGGAACATGAGTGATAACAAATAGACCACCCAATGGGAGCGTAACTTGCTTGGAAAGAGTTTGAGTTTGGAATGATATAGTAACCCTTTTTGGCCCGTCAAGAAGCTTTTCCTCAAAATCATCTTATCATTAAAAGCTTTCATCCTCTCCTTATATATCACCGCATTTTGATATGACTTATTCCTCATCTCTTCCAACTCTTGAAGCTGCAACTTCCTAGCACTCCTGCATCATCTAAGTGCTTGTTGCATCTTTTGACAGGCCAATATGCCTTATGTTGTAATTTCACAAGAAGATGACATGGCTTCCTAAACACTAGCGTATACAAAGACATTCCAATTAGTGTTTTGTAAACCTCCTGTAGGCCCATAATGTGTCTTCCAATTTTACCCTCCAATCCTTCCTATTGGGCTGCACGGTTTTCTCTAGGATTAACTTGATTTCTTGATTTGAGACTTTAGCTTGCCTATTGGTTTAGGGATGGTAAGTAGTAGAAATTTTGTGCGTGATATTTTCTAAACATTGCTTCCATCACCCTATTATAGAAGTGGGTTCCTCTGCTGCTAGCGATGGCTTTCAGTATCCTGAACCTAGATAGAATGTTAGCCTTAACAAAATCTACAACAACCTTGGCATTGTTAGTTCTAGTAGCTTTACCTTCCATCCATTTACAAACATAATTAATTGCAAACAATATATAAGCAAAGTCAAAAGACAGAGGGAAAGGTCCTATAAAATCAATGCCCCAAATATCACAAATTTCACAGAAAAGCAAAGGAGTTTGTGGCAATTGATTCTTATAGGACAAGTTACCTGACCGTTGGCATCTATCACAGGATTTACAGAAGGTATATGCATCTTTGAACAATTTTGGCCAGTAGAAGCCACTCTCCAGAACTTTATGAGCTATGCTTTTCACTCCAGAATGTCCTCTACAAGCGTACGAATGGTAGAAGGCTAAAATTGATGGTGATTAATTTTCTGGTACACACCTCATAATAACTTGATCTACACAGTGCCTCTAAAGATACGGGTCATCCCATATGTAATACTTTGCTTCACTTCATAGCTTATTCCTCTGAGCCTTTGACAAACCAACAGGTAATTCATAAGTAACTAAAAAAATTGACAATGTCTGCATACCATGGTGGTGTTACATCAACAGAAATAATTGCTCATCTAGAAAGGTTTCTTGTAGAGGGATATCATCTTCTTCCTTTCTTAAACGACTAAGATGGTACATCACCACATTTTCTGCCCCTTCTAGTCTCTGATCTCCAAGTTGAATTCTTGAAGGAGGAGAACCCACCTGATTACCTCAATTTTGCTTCTTTTTTTGTGAGCAAGTATCATAAAGCTGCATGGTCAGAATAATAACTTTAGTAACAAGTAAATACGATTGAAATTTTTTCAAAACAAAAACCACAGATATCATTTCTTTTTCAGTAGTGGAATAATTCAATTGAGCCGGGTTTATAGTCTTTGAAGCATAGTAGATGGCATGCAAATCTTTTCCCATTCTTCGTCCTAGAACCGCCCCTATTACATAGTCGCTTGCATCATACATGATCTCAAAGGGGAGGTTCCGATCTGGTGGTTAAATCACGGGAGGGGATGTCAGAAGCTTCTTAAGTTTGTTAAATGCTTCCTTACACTTTTTGTCAAACTCAAAGGAGACATCTTGTTGAAGAAGTTTGCATAGTGGTGCCGCTATCTTTGAACAGTCCTTAATGAACCTTCGACAAAAGCCTGCATGCCCAAGAAAAGAATGCACTTCCCTCATAATAGAGGGGTAAGGTAAAGAAGAAATAAGATCAACTTTGGATTTGTCTACTTTAATACCCTTAGTATATATCACATGGCCTAAAACTATACCTTAATCCACCATAAAATGGCATTTTTCTAGTTCAAGACAAGGTTAGTTTCTATACAGTGTTCCAAGATAATGGAAAGATTCTCAAGACATTCATCAAAAGAAGATCCATACGCACTAAAATCATCCATGAATACTCAATAATCTTCTCAACATATTCGAAAAATGCTTACCATACACCTTTGGAATGTGGTAGATGCGTTACATAATTCGAATGGCATCCTTCGATAGATAAACGTACCAAATAGGTTGTAAATATGTTCTTTCCATGATCTTCCTGTGCGATTAGGATCTTAAGATAACATGAAAATCCATCTAAAAAGTAGTAATAGTCATAACCAACCAATCTCTTAAGCATCTGATCAATAAAAGGAAGGGGAAAGTGGTATTTACGAGTAGCAAAATTTAACTTTCTATAATCAATACATACTCATTACGTGGTTTGCACTCGGGTGGGAACCAACTCGCCTTCTTATTTTGTCACAACAGTGATTCTAGACTTCTTTGAAACCACTTAGACAGGACTTACCCACTTAATATCGAAAATTAGGTAGATAACCTCGACATCAAAAAGCTTTAGCACCTCATTCTTCACAACTTCAATCATTAGAGGATTAAGCCTATGTTGAGCTTTAATTGTGAAATTTACATATACCTCTAACAAAATGTGGTGCATGCGTACGGAAGGACTTATCCTTTGGATATCTGAGATAGTTCACCCAATATCCTTCTTATGCTCTCTTAGCATTCACACTAGCCTCTCCTCTTGATTTGAAGTTAACTCCATTAAAATGATAACTGCGAGAGTCTACTTATCTCCCAAATATGCATACTTTAGATGTGTAGGGAATGACTTCAATTCCAATTTTGGTGCCTACATATCAGAAGGTAACAACTTTTGTTGAGCTTCAAGTAGTTGTATAGAAATCAAATCATACCTTTTGGAGAGCTTTCTAATGAATCCAAGGCAGTTGTCATTTTTATAAGCTCTTCTCCCACCTCAACACCAGTTTTGGCTTCTACTTCCATATCCTCAGTTAAAACCATTTCTAAATGATCCCTGCTACTTAATTTAAACATTTCCCACACCAAAGGATTAGTCACATAAAGAACAAAAAATCATAATGATCATTAGGAGGATATTTCATAGCATCAAAAATATTGAACTGAATCACTTCCCCATCAAATTCCATTATGATGGTGCCTTTATAAACATCTATCTTAGTTTAAGCTATATTAAGAAACAATCTCCTTAGCAAGATAGGTATGGAATTACATGAGGTGTCATCATTTATATCCACAACATAAAAATCTGCAGGAGGCACTAACTTATTCACCTACACCAAAACATCCTTAACCACAACATTAGGATAAGCATTAGTGCGGCCAGCTAGTTATGTGATTACACTCGTTTCTTTTAATGGGCTTAAATTCAAAGAAGAATAAATCAAATAAGGTATCACATTAATAGAAGCACCCAAATCCGACATAGCTTTATTGATCATAGTATTACCAATTTTGTAAGGAATGATAAACAAACCTGGATCTTGGCATTTTGGAGTCATCTTCTTTCTGAATACCACCAACACATTCCCAACCATCATTAATTTCTCATCACCCTTTAGTTTCCTCTTATGTGTACACAATTCTTTAAGGAATTTGGCATACTTTGGTACTTGCTTGATTGCCTTGAGCAAAGGTATATTGACTTCCATCTTTCAGAAAGTCTACAATATCTCTTTATCTTTCTCATCCTTGTTTGGTTTTGTCAATCTGCTAGGAAAAGGTGGAGGTTTAGCTTTAATAATATTAGGAATTTCGAGATTTACCTTCGTACTCGATGATGGATTTTTTTCCTTTCTCAATTCCTTCTTAATCTCTTCATCGGTAGCAATCCTTTATGGGTTCTCTTGGGACCCTCATTCTCCTCTCTGCCCTTTAGGGTTGTAACACTGACATTCTTTGGGTTTACCTTGGGTTAGGATGGCAATTTTCCTCCACTTTGCAATTTTAGTCGATTGAGCCTCACTATCATCTGACTCATTTGATTTTTCAAATTTTGTGTGATTGCTTTTGATTCCTATCGAATTTGTTTTAACACCTTGCTAAAATAGCTATTGCATATTCTATTGGAATTGCTGCATATCCTGTTGCAATTGCATATTGTTAGCAATAAGACTCTTAATAAGATCTTTTAACGATGTACCCGAACTAGAAGAAGAAGCTCCTTGTGCTCCTTACAACTAATTTTGGAATTTACTGTCAGTTTCCTCTATAAATCAAGTTAGGGTGATCCCTCCAACCTAGGTTATATGTCTGCAAGTACGAGTTATATTAGTTCGGGAAGTTTCCCCTACAACATTCATGTACTTTATACTTCCTTCTTGTAATGTTGAGAACTCATCAGTTGGATGGCTTGTGTTTGAACATATTCTACACACTTTCACGTGTGCCTGTCCAGCTGCAATCTGTCTTACAAAAGATGTTAGTTCATCTAAACGATGTTCAATGGATGAAGTGCTTAAATTGTTTACTCGTCAAACATCATTGAAAATGCTGAATTTTTAGGTGTTGGCGGCCATCTACTCAACTAATATCTTGGCCTCAATGTGAGTCTTATTGCAAAGTGTTCCATGACTCTCTCCATTATCCAAACTCCTCTCCATCAGTAACAATCCTTCATATAAATATTAGATGAGAACTTGTCCTGGCATGTTATGATGCGGACAATTGGCAAATAACTTCTTAAACCACTCCCAATACTCGTAAAGAAATTCTCCGTTATGCTACTTTATGCCACATATCTTCTTTTGAATACTTGGCATCTTCGAGGCCAGAAAATATTTCTCTAAAAACAGTGTCTTCATCTCCAACCAAATATTTATGCTCTCCACTGGTGAAACAAGTATTTATGCTCTCTTCATCTCCAACCAAGTATCTAAAAATAGTCTCTTCATCGTCTGTCATCCCAGGAGGCTTCATGCTCAAACAAACCACATTGAGCTCTTTGAGATGCTTGTGTGCATGCTCACCTACAAGTCCATCAAAATTAGGTAATAAATGAATTAATCCAAATTTTAAATCAAAGGTAACATGTTCAGCAAAATTAGGAATTGTAATGTATAGGGGCATTTGGGTTAAGTCTAGTGCAACCAATTCTCTCAACATTCTCAGATTTTCCATAGTTGCTTCAAATTCAATTCTAGGTCTACGAAGATGTTCTTGCTTCTCTTTTTAACCTCTGTAGATCTCTTGATCAAGTTGCTCAATTTCTCTACGAGGAGATCTGATCACTACCATACACCAACACTTACAAACTTTTAAAAGTTAACAAATAATCAAAAAAAACAAATATATTCACAAAACATTAACTAAAATAAAATAAAAAAATTAACTACCACACTCCCTAGAAACGACGTAAAAATTTGATAGCGTGTGTCGAGTGTACTACAAATTTACCTGGCTCTGCACACTAAAATTTGTAGTTATGATGAGTTGGAATTGAATCCACAAGGATTGTTTCATTATTTTTTGTAACAAAATTAATTGATGTAAGGAAAATATAAGGGGTTTTTGGATTTTTATGTAATTTAGAAATTAAAGTAAAAGTAAACTATCAAAATAAGTTAAAACAAGTAATCAAAAATGGGAAAAGTGTTAAATATAAGTAAGGTCCAGTTCTATGTTCAACATCGGCCTAAACACGATCAAACATATTCCATCATTCTATCGTCTTAACAACTCTCTTCGAACTATTGATCTGAGGCTAATAGAATGCTCTACTAATCTCGATTTCCGTTAGGTTGTGTTTAATTAAGATACAATCGTTAATTAAACCTAACTATTGAATTACGAATCGAAAAATGATCAATATAGGCAATAACCTCACACGTTCGGGTTATCTAACCTACGTTAGATTGTTCCTAATGATTAATGACCATTAGATGCTACTCACAAACATCAAAAGTAATGTTATGGATTACATTCAATTTTTTAGCAATAGGTTCAAAATAAAATAATCAAAATCATTCATCCCAAAACCCAATCAAATCAACACCAACAACACCACAATCTGAAAAGAAATTAATACCTTAAAGTGATAAAAATAGTTTAACTATGACTCGGTGTTGATATTCCTATTGAACTGACATTAGGAAGCTAGCCTTCCATCTTCATTATTGTGCTCCAAATGTGAGCCTTCTTCTCCATGCTTTGGTGATGAAAAACAAAGAAAAAACTAGCTCCTCCACTCTATTCCATGCCAATGCTCTCTTCTCCCTTTATTATTGTTTATATGATATGACAAATAAAGATTAATGGTCTATTGTCACTATTCACTTATGATTAAAACACTTTATACTCCTAGTTCTTTCTTCTCTGCCTTAGTCTCTATGCTTTCCTCCTCTCTTGTAAGTTCCTATTCTTTTCTTATTTAGCAGCTATATTGTTCTCCACTCACATGCACCAGCCCTAATCATGTGTTTCAAATCCACATCACTCATACACAACAACTCCATTTACGTAAATTCAACCTCTAACAAAGATGGGAGCTTTAGTTCTCCCTTCCTTAGTTCAGTTGTCCCTTTGTTTTATTCTCACTTTAGCCTACTCTAGCCAACACTTGCTCCCCTTTTTTTTCTTATTTTGAAGCCCCCTTTTAGACTCGCAACTAGGTTTCCCAAATAAGAATAAAATTGGACAGGTGACATTTCAAAACTGAAGAGGACCCCTTGTTTTGCTGTCCACTTTTTTGCTTATTCTCCAAGCTTTTTCACGTTTTATCCATAAGTTTTCTTACATGGGACAATTGAGTTTTTAATGTAGGAAAATGGACAGCTAGTGTGTGTGTGGTGTTTCACTCAAGAAATACACCATGCACTCACGTTAGGTGTCTTCATCTTCCCATTCTTTGCTTCTGCCCTCCATTCACGTGTAGCTGTACAACTCCTTCAGTTTTACCTTTGCTTGCTTATACCTTTAATGATTAAATAATTGGTAACAACCCTCACGGCCATGCAAAAACATGCAAAGCCGTAAGTGATAATTCATGGTTGTGCAGGTTTTCCATCATGCCATGAGCAATTTGATCCTTCATTCTTTTATGCTTTATCCCATTCTTTTATGCTTTATCTTGCCTTCTCTTGCTTTAATCTTCTTCTTTGTTGTTCCATGAAGACAAGTGGATGTGAATCTTTGGGAAGATGGCTTTAATGGACATGCTTTTAGGTCACTTTAGTTCCTTCACTTTCAAAATGTACCTAAGATTAAATATAAGCTAAAGTGAGTATCCTAAGCATTTCTAAGGCATTAATCACAAATTTTAGTAAATTAAATGAATCAAAATTTAAACACATATCATGGTGTGTTATAGATCTTACTAAGAAACTGTAAGTCTTAAGATAACAAAAGGAGCGTTATAAATAAAATATAGTGATGGAGCAAGTTTTGGTGTTTTTTGAATAACAATTGGCATCACAAAATCCCAAGAAGACTACTTATAAAGCTCCATTTTTTAGCTTAAGGATTATGCATCATCTCATGGGCAAGAACTATTGTAATAGTTAATAGCATTTCCCTATTAACTTCAACTTTCTTTGTAAAACTTGGTTTGAAATAGACACTAGGATTTAAAAACACCCCAACTACAAAGAAAAAGAGAGTAAAGTTGCCTTTCTCATTTGTCATTGATGACTGCAAGATAAGGCGTATACAAAGAAGAACAATTTTTCTAGATTGGCCTTAATTGCTTCCTTCACGCTCTCCGTGGCTTCAAGAAAATAACCAATTGTTGCCTTTTTATCACTATTCACCAAACAAAGCACCCTCATCAAAGGCTCACAAACTTGAATAAAAAAATTGACATTGCAACTAAAATTTAATATCTTCAAGTATAATTTTGGAAACCTCCAATCCAGCATTAGACCTAGCATACTGAGATGCAACCTGTTTATCACTTGTAAACATCTGTCTCAACTCTTTCTTTATCATAACAAAACATTGAAGTGATAAGAAATTCGTTGCAAATCTTGTTAACGACACACATTTCTACCATTAGTAAAATCTTTTCTCCTTAAATTCAACACCCATGCACGATTATAGATGAACTTGGTTACCTTTTTGGCTTTTTGCATAGTCTCATCAATAATAGGAAAATACCTAGCATCTCCTATATTTTCTAGCATTAATTTAATGTCATGTGTAGCACAAAGGAGTTAAAAAAGAATTATACTTATTTTGTATCCTTCTTTCCCTTGCTTTATAAGCGAAATCATTGTCAGTAATGAACTGAACAATATTTTCTAACCCTATTTCATTCACAACTTCATCGAATATGTCCAATAAAATATCAATATACCTAACAAGGCCAGATGCATTAATAGACTTCAAAAACATTAAGCCCTTTGTAGAATAAACCAAAAAATTAATAATAGACTTATGTCTCCAATTTGTCCAACCATCACACATGATTGAACACTTATAAATAATCCAATCCATTCTTCTTTCTTCCAAATAATTCTTAATTTCAAAAACTAAACAACTCAAAAGTTTACTTGTGTAGTCATCAATAGAAGGAGTTTTATATCTTAGATTGTAAGAGGCTATAACATCCACCATAGGCTGATAATAATAAGATTAGCATTGAATGTTGAACATGTATCATACCACCATCTAGTCATTGTCATATTCGTCATCCACCTTTTCCATTTCTGAGCATCAGGTCAAGATGCAACATTCACTACTTATTGGGAAGGAAAACTACCACTACTACCTTCAACATTTCCACTATCGTCATGAAAATTAGTAAACGAACTTCCACTACAAATTTCATAATTCAATCTCTCCCTTCTATCTTTCTAGTGTTGATATTATTTAAACAAAATTTTCATTTGTCACTTTACATCAGATCTTTCCTTTTTACAGGGTTCCACATCTCCTTTAACCAACTAAATGGTTCTTTAATTGAGTTATTCCTCCACCTTTCAAATGCTTATTACAAAATAAGTAAATAGTATGGTTCTTCATACTGGGAACCAATTCTCTGCATGAGCCCAAGCAAGAACATTGTATCTTCCTTGAACTTCCTTCCATTTATCTATAAAAATAAATGAAGAAATATTTCAAAATAAAGAATTTATAATTTCATTACACAATACGCATCTCTATCTTATATAAGATAACTCATTTTGTATGATTACATCATATACAATTCAATTTCATCCAACATAATACACCATAAGTCAAAAACTAACCATGCAAGTGTTCAACATACATAATTACACAATAACAAATCCCCTATATTTAAGATATCACAATCAAGTTTTAATAACTAGTTTTCTTTTCCAAAAGAAATTTTAGTTCACAACTCGTTCTTAGCATCTTTTTGATTATAGAAATCATAGGCATGCAATAGTAATATTGTCTCCACATTTTTATCTATGCATGTCCCATCTAAGTTGTACCTTTTAAGATTTTTTTACTTCAATTGTGTTGAAATATGTAATTCATAAATTTAAATATATGGTGTAATTCACTACAAGAAAATTTCAAAATATCGACAAAAAAATTCATAGTAAATTAACAACGGTAAAAATTTCGTAGCAAACTAGGAATAGAAAAAAATCCTTCATTAAAAAAGGAGGAAATTTTATAGCTAACTTTGCTGATAGAAATAAGCGCCAATGGTTCCTAGCTAAAATTCCTAACATAATTTACTGACAGAAAGAATTTCCATTAGTAAATTAAAACTAAGGTCATTGTCGTTTAAATTGAATGAAAACAGATGTTGTTTCCAATTTAAACAATGCCAATTTCCTTCCAATTAAATCAACATATGACTCCTCCTTCTTCTTTGCTTCTTCATCATTTTTATTCTTCTTTTTCGTTCCTTCTTCATTTGTCCATCTCTGACCAATCTAACTTGTTCATACATTGTCCGTCAGTTCATCTGTCATCTTTACTTCCATTGTCGAGGTTGGTCATCTATGCTATTGGTTTTATTTTCTACTTCATTTTGTGTTGTTAAATGGTTTTATGTTCATTGGTTTTGTTTGTGTGGATTGTGTTGTCAGGTTTGATTTTGGTTGTTAATGGGTCATTGTTTGTTGTTTTGTGTTAATGTCAGTGAATAATGAAAAAAAAACAATAGTTTTGAAACAAACTAAGGACGAATTTATGTAGCGTACCAAGTGTTCGATGAAAGTTCTATTAGGGATGAAAGTTCGATGAATTGGTTTTAAAACTTAGAAATTTGATTCAACCAAATTTACATCTGTGTCTTATTTATCAATTGGTTGCTTGAGTTTCTTTATTGCTTTATTTTGTTCTTTTAGATAGGTAATTTTAGTTTAGTTAACTATACCTTTAAATATATCATTCTCTCTCTGTTAGATTAGATAATATAAAGATATTTGGTACTAGTAATTGTAAACATATACTTTAGAAATAATATTTCCTTTTTTTGGGCCACTTTTAAGTCTCTTAATATTTGATATGTTGCATTGAGAAGTGTAAACTACATTTTATTTTAGGGCATAGTTTGATATGTGTTTATCCATCAATCCCATCGTTTAGTTTGTGTTTATGTTAAAACTATGTTACTTTGTTAATTATTTTTTTTAAGTGTTTTATGGTTTGGTACAAGCTTTTGAGTTTAAATATTATGTTTTTGAGGTACCTTGATGTGTTTGCCAGTGTTTCAGGGTTAATATCAAAGAACAGAGGAGTTTTGGAAGACATTTGGGCTGAAACAACAACCCACGATCGTGGCCTGATCGTGACAGATGGCTTAGATGTAGGTGTAGGCCACGGTCGTGGCTGGTGCTAGGCAAATGCATAGACACTTAAGAATTTTATGTTTCGCGGGATTTTTTGGACCTTTTGAACCTTAAAAAGGAACATAAAGAGATATAGAAAAGGAGCTTTTGAATCAGCCACATTGAGAAAACCTATAGAGAATTCATCGAGAGATTGAGGAAGAGAAGAATGAAAAGACAAGAGGAGAAGAAGCTGATTTAAGTACTTCCCAGATCGAGAGGTTTCCTGATGTCACTACCTCCCATCCTCCATTCAGTTGTATTTCCTGTTTATTTTCAATTTTATCATTGTATAAAATTGGATTGAATAGTGATGGTAGGATCTAGAATATTGAGGATGTTCTAAACTTACCTTCAGAGTTTATTCTTAAATTAATGAAAATCTAATTGTTATGTGTTATTTGGATTTGTTATGGTTTGATTGTGCAATTTCATAATTTGGTAATAAATTAAGAGGGTAAATCAAATGAAAAATAATTAAATTGGATTAATGAGAATTAGGTGATTTAATAGAGATAAGAATTGAATTAGATCGAGAAATTATGCAAAGAGAGATCTTGCATAGGTTTTTGATAGTTTATTAGAAAACTTTAGACTTAATTAGGGTTTTGGATAGGTTGTAAATTGAGAGATTGTAGCTCTCATAATCTGATTAGGGTTTATAATTTAAGGTTAATGGTTATAACTTGAGAGAGAGTAATCGACCCTAAGATTATTTTAGAACTAACAATATGATAATTCATAATTAGATAGGTTAGCATTAAGGATAGGTAAAATTCCCTTTCTCTCAATTGGTAAATTCTTTCGGTTGATTTTTGGTGAGTTGCAATTACTTAATAATTAGTATATTTGTCTTTGATTCTTAATTTGATTGATTAAATTGAATTCTCGTTTTTAGTTTTGATACATCTTGGATTATGTTTTTGTTTCTATCCTTAGATTTTAGGATTAAATTAATTCCCTCCTTATGGGATTGACACCTTTGTTACTATGTTAATGAACTCTGTGCTTATGGATTATCGAGGTTTAATATTAAAACTTACACACAACAAACACTCGATCAAGTTTTTGGCACCGCTTCTGGGGAGGTGATTAGATTAATTCTTGTAGTCTAAGTCTTTTTCATAATCTTTTGTTTAAAAATAAAAAATAAACAATAGAGAAAGAAGTTTGGGGCTAAAGTAGAGACACATCAAGACATGTTAGAATAAGAATGAGACATCTGAAGAGCTAGATGCCAAGACGAAATGGAAAGAACAATTATGAAGGATAGATATTATAGGGAGAGGGGAACTTTGGCAGACTACAATGAGACATAATATGGTTAGGGAAGTAACAAACCTTATTGGAATATATACACTCTAGGGTTGGTCCAACAATGTAAGGACTTATGATTTCAACAAGATGAGTCTAGTTTATGGGATTCTAAATTGGATAAGATCCTAGATTAGCTCACAGACATGGAAGAGGGCTAGATATTAGAAGAACAAATTAAGTAAGTAATAGAAAATCATACCTTGTCTATTCACAAAGTAGAGATTTGAGTGAAATAGCTTTTTTATGAATTTTGTATGAGAAGTGTGGAAGACTATCTAAGCAATATGAAAATACATCAAAGAGAGAAATATGAGGCTATTGGGGGAGAGCCAGAAGGATTAGTGGCAAACCAAATTGAACCCCACCTTATTAAAACTAAGCGATGAAGAAACAGGATGAAGAAAAGAATGTTAACCCTCCCTATTATTCACCAATTCTTGATAGACCATATGTGAACATCGAAAAATCTTTGGTAGATGTCCATTGAAAGAACCTTATCCTTCAGATTAGTAATGACTAAGTGACATTTAACATTAATGATCTATTCTATTAAGGAATCCGAAGGAGAGTAGCTGACTCAAGATAATTGATGTATTTGAATCTTCTAAAGAACAAAAGGATGAAGAACATATAACAACAAATATCGAGTTTGAAGAAGCTATGAAAGTATCTGTTCATGAAGCGGAAGAAGTAAAGGAGATGAAGGAGATTAAGGAAGAAAGAGGGAAACTCACCTTCTTATAGGACAAACTATTGGATTCGATAAAAGATTCAGGGAGTTTTGTTATTCCCTATTTTATTGATAGTTTGTTAGTGAAAAGGACATTACTAAAATTAATTTGTTTTCTCAACTCTATCAATATTGTCCTCCTGATAATTTTGCAATTTGTAGCTTGATCATAGGTTATAAAATTGATGTTGAACGAGAAGGGTGGAACCAAGCCATTCATAATTGATTTGGGCTGAGCTTCCAAGGATGCAAGGTCAAGTTAATGTAAATTAGCAAGTTTAGTAGTTAGATTTAAATTGTTGTGTGATTAAGTTTGTTTTAAATTCTAAAATAAGTTTTGAATGACTTGGAATGGTTTGGATTGCCAATTCTTTTACTCTCTTGAATCACTTATGAGACAGGGGAACACTCTCGATGTCAAACGGATTTGGTCTCAACACTGTTTCCATCACCAGCTCCGCCTCCATCACCATAAACATTTTCATGTTCTAATCCTTTTCTTTTTATTTTTATAGTATTTTCTTCTTATATTTTTCATATATTGTGTTTTATTTCCCTTGGTTTGTTTATGTACCCTTCTCATTTTGAGGATAATGTGTTGTTTAAGTGTGGGGAGGGTTGTGTGTTTTTTAACCTTGAGTGTGAATTTTTCATATTCTATGATAATTGTTTAGGTTGCATGATGTGAATTGTGTGAATGCATCAATGACTAGGACTTAACGGGATATATTTAGCCTTAAACATAGTCTTTTAAGTTGCAAAGATTTATTAGCTTATAAAATTAGCAACATAAGTTACTTGGGGCTAAGTGTGTTGGTTGATTAGGATACGATGTTACTCTATATGCCATACTCACTTATAATTTTGGGCTAATCAAATAAATGGTATTATTAGTACATTTTCATGAGAATGATTTGCAAAAGTAATTAGGTAGGCAAAATTATGTGTTTAAATTTTTTTTAAAAAAAGGTTGTATAATTTTAACTAAAATAACTATTCCGCTTGCCTTTAAGCTATGAAAAAGCTAGTAGCCAGTTGATAATGTGATGTAGCTAAGTAATCGGATCAGCACGCATCACAAATGTGTGTCTTCATGTAAAAAGGCTATAATGACATTCTAACCAAGTAGCTTAATAATAACATGACTTAGTTGAGAAACAAAATCGACATTGATCATAAATGTTTGCCTTTGCATAAAAAGACTATGCTCATATCCTTAAAGAAAAATAATCAAAAAGAATGTTTTCAAATAAAAAAACCAACCAAACTTATTAGTAGCTTGATTTTTCATGAAAACCTATTGAGGAATAACTACATTTTTTTTGACTAAATGATTATCAATAAGTGTGTGCAAGTGATAGAGTTTAATAGACTCAACATTAAATTTTTTATTAGTTTGTATATTTAGTCCAAGGTGCTTAGATTCATTTTTAGCTTGTTAATAAGTTAAAATGAATTGGATGATTGTGTTTATAGTTAAATTTGTTTCGCTAAGTTGAAGCCATTGTCTCGTTATTACATATGCGTGTTTTGTGTTTTCTTGATTTGTTTGATTGTTTTTGTTAGCTTGAGGACAAGTAAACGTTTAAGTGTGGGGAAGTGATAAGTATAACTTCCCTACAGTTAGTTTGTTAATTATACATGTTTTAAGTGTTTTATGAGTTGGTACAAGCTTTTAAGCTTAAATGTTATATTGTTGAGGTAACTTGATGTGTTTACTAGTGTTTCAGGGTTAATATCAAAGAAAGGAGGAGTTTTGGAAGACATTCAGACCTAAACAACATCCCACGATCATGGCCTGATCATGACAAAAGACTTAGATATAGGTCACGATCGTGGTTATAGGGCCATGATCGTGGCCTGTGTTAGGTCGATGCTCAGACGCTCAAAAACTTCATATTTTGAGGTATTTTTGGACCTTTTAGACCCTGAAATAACCCTAGGATTACCTTAAACATAAAGAAGTATAAAAGGAACATAACGAGATATAGAAAAGGAGCTTTTTCATTAGCCACTTTGAGAAACTCTATAAAGAATTCATCGAGAGATTGAGAAAGAGATGAAGGAAGAGAGAAGAGGGGAAGAAGCTGACTCGATAGACTTCCCGGATCAAGAGGTTTCCTGACGTCGCTACCTCCCATCCTCCATTCAATTTTATTTCCTATTATTTTCTATTTTATCATTATATAGAATTGGATTGAATAATGATGATAGGATCTGGAATGTTGAGGATGCTCTAAACTAACCTTCAGAGTTTTATTCTTGAATTAATGAAATCTAATTGTTATGTGTTATTTGGATTGTTGTGGTTTGATTATGCAATTTCATAATTCAGTAATAAACTAAGAGGGTGAATCGAATGAAAAATGATTAAATTGGGCTAATAAGAGTTATATGATCTAATAGAGATAAAAATTGAATCAGATCGAGATCTTGCGAAAAGCGAGATCTTGCATAGGTTTATGATAGTTTATTATAAAACTTCAGAACTAATTAGGATTTTGGATAGGTTGTAAATTGATATATTGTAGCTCCTATAATCCAATTAGGGTTTATGATTTAGAGTTATTAGTTATAACTTGGTAGTTATGGTTTGCATTGTGTTTCAGGGTTTAATTTGTTAGATATTTAGTGTTAATTTGATTGTTAAGTGTGTATTTATGTGTTAATTGTGTTAGTTTATGAGTTTAATTGTTTTTATGGGTTAGTATGAGTCTTTGAGCTTAAATGTTATATTTTTTAGGTACCTTTATGTGTTGGTGTTTCAGGGTAAACAGTGAAGAACGGAGAAGTTTTGAAGAGTTTCAGGCTGAAACCATAGCCCACAATCGTGGCACAACAGGCCACATTTGTGACAGAAAGGGATGAGCCCGTAGTAACTAGGCCACGGTCATGCACTTTGGGTATGTTCGTGATAGAGAGCTATGAACTAGGCCACAATTATGCACTTTGGGCCATGATCATGACAGGCAGGGCCACGATCGTGGTCTGTGTTGAGCTGACATGAAAACTTAAGTTTTGTAAGACTTTCTGGACTGTTTCGACCCCGAATTAACCCTAAGGCTTCCAAAGTATAAATATAACATTAAAAGACAGAAGCAGCAGCCTTGGAGATCCTTTCATATCAATCAAATTTAGAAAACCCTAGAGAGTTATTGAGTGATTGAGGAAAAGAGACATGGAGACGAAGCTTGATGCGAAGTACATCCCGAAACAGGTGGTTTCTCACAATCGTTGCCTCCACGAGTCCATTTTGACAGTATTTTTTGTTTTTATTTCAATTTTATTGATGTATAAAATTAAGATAATCATTGAGAATAGTTGTTGTTGAATGTCGATTTGTTGTCTAAACTCACCTTCGAGATTTTTGAGATTAATGAAGTTTGATTGATTGTGTTTTTAATTTGAGTTAATTGTGATTCAATATCTGTTCTTAATAATTTGGCAATAAATTAAGAGGATGGGCTGAGTGAATATCATCAAATTGGTCTAATGAGAGTTAGGTAGTTTGATAGATAAGAATTGAATCAGACCGGTGAAATCGTGCAACAAGAAATCGAGCATAGGTTTCTAGTAGGTTATTAGACAAGTTCAGAACTAATTTAGGTTTTGGATTAATTGGAAATCGAGAGATTATAATTTCATAATTCAAATTAGGGATTATAAATTAGAGTTAAAGATTACAACTCGAGAGAAAGTAATCCACCCTAGGACCGTCTAGACCCCTTAATTCGATAATTGCATAATTAATTAGATTTTCATTAATTTGGATTAAAACCCCCTTTCTCTCAATTGGTAATTTCTAGGTTGATTTTGGATTGGGTTGTGTGATTAGCCATGTTTTTATATTCCTGAATTTTAATTCTCATAATTGATTGTTTGATTGATTTATTTTCTACATTAGTTGTTTATTTAGGTTTATTGTCAAATTTAGTCAAGCATTAGATTTTAGGAATAGATTACCCTCCTCGTGGGAATGATACTTTAGGTACTACATGAACAGCCTGTGCACTTACAGAATATCGAGGTTAAAAAAATAGTAAAACTTAGCACATGTAACCTGTCCATCATAACTCGAGAGAGAGCAATCAACCCTTAGATAGTCTTGTACACCAATATGATAATTCATAATTAGTTAGGTTAGCATTAGATATAGGCAATATTCCATTTCTCTCAATTGTTAAGTTCTTTTTATTGATTCTTGGTGTGTTGAAATTGCTTAATAATTAGTATATTAGTCTTTGGTTCTTAATTTGGTTGATTGAATTGAATTCTCATTTTTAGTTTTATTGCATCTTAGATTTCTGTTTTTATTTCTAGCTATAGATTTTAGGATTAAATTGACTCCCTCCTCGTGGGATTGACACCTTTGGTTTATGCTAACGAACAGTGCCCTTGCGGATTATCTTAATATTAAAACTCACACATAACTAATACCGGATCATGCATCTACGTGTTCTTCACTTACTATATGCATGAACTAACTTACAAAAATCATCATAGAGGTTATATTTAGCCTTTGTATGTAATAAATAAATTAATTTCTAACTAATTACTGATAGTGACCTATGTTCGTTAGAGTTTTATTTGGAAAAATTTTCCAAACTTGTAATTCACTTATATTACTATTAATATAAGTTTGTAAGTAAGCCTTCACATTTCAAAATGGTCTTACAAATTTTTTTTCATTATGAAGGAAAGAAGTCTCAACTTGATCTTTCTATTTTAACTCCCAAAAAACTTATTTATGTTGTCCTATACTCTTTATTTCAAACTTGTAGCCAAATATTCTTGTAAAAAATTCATCTCCTATTAAGACCATATCACTAGCGTACACATTTAAAGTTATTACCTTCCCTTCTTTATGTTTTATAAATAAAGCATGATATGAACTTACTTTACTTATAATAAATGTCTTTATCATTGAACATAACCTCCCAAACCATGTGATTGAAAGTTTTCTATATTATTTAGTGACATTTTCATGGTTTTTGTTATCCTTTATGGCCTTTTTTGTTGGATATTATGCTTAATTTAACTTAAGAGTGCTTGTTTTGAATCAATGTAGTTTGAGGGTAAAATTGTCATAATTAATTAGTAATTGCACTCACTTGGTTTTTGGGACAATTGATATTATAAACTATTACTTTTCATTGCAGGACACTCAAGAAGTAGAGCCAAGAGTGAAGAACAAGAAATTGAAAGTCATAAAATCAAGAAAGAAGACCTCTCTGGAAAAGTTAGACATGGTGAATTCATTCCTTTGCCACGACAAAAGCTTCGAATCAGTAACCCAAGCCCGAACCATTTTTGGAAATTTCACTTACCCATTGGTGCAAACCGACTTGAATACCAATTTAGAAACCCTATTTTGGGATAAGTGCGAGGATGGACTCAAAGGGAACAGCATCCATCAATCCTCTATCATCTAACCCTAATTTCTTCCTTTTTTTACTATTAAACCTCCTCTATGGGTGACTCAGATTCATTCCCAGTTGTGAAGCTTCTGAGTGCAATACATGGCTAGGAATTTCTTTTGATGTTGAAGGTGTAGCAATGGATAGAGTCTAATGAGCTTAAAATGGGCGATCCATGGTTTAGCTATGAATTTATAAATTCCTAGGTCTAAGATTTGTACTTTGTAGTTAAGCCACTTCATTGTAGTTTCAATCAAATGTTGGATATTCATTATGTGTAGTTTGGATTGGTTTATGTAGAACTTTGAGCTTAAATATATGAAGTTTCTATATGTCTATTTGTAATCTTCTTGATTCTCTCTTATCTTGCACGGTTATGTTTAATATTGAGTTGATTCTAGATTTCTTTGGACCTATTGCATTGGCTAATCCTACTACACACACTAAAAGCACTTAACAGGATCTTAAGAAATGGAGTCCCAATGATTAAGATCCAGGACTTAAAGAGTACTTTAAGGTTTACCATTTTGAAGCTTTGTGATTTCTACTCTCACTGAAATCAATTTTGAACTATGATAGCCAAAGCTCACTTTCAAGAGGATTCTATCACTGTTTAATCTCTTGTTTTTCATCTTTCTATTTTTTATATCCCTAAAAATCCAAAAATACGTTTTACAATGCAATTTAGTTCAATTAATGATTTAAAAAATCAAAACCCCCCATTTTCCCAATTAGCTTGCAAAGCATGGCATATAGGTTAACTTAGGTCCATTCATTCTAGGTTCCCATTAAGTGAACGACTTAGGGTTGCACCCTATAGTAAAATCCTTGGATTATTTTGATTTAACCTCCAAGGGCTTAATGATCAGGTTTGAATCAAATTGTGTCATTGCTAGGGAGCCAAGAAATTGGTTCTCTAAGTTAACTTCTATCATTTTGCTGCTAAGTGGGGTTAAGAGTTTTTTTTTTATAGATTGCATTCTAGCTATTTTAGCTTCATACTTGTCAATAGTATAGGTTTTCATTTTCCATAGCATCAAAATTTTTGGAAATATAAACAAAGATACTTATTTTCTTCGTTTTTCATACTTAGCATTTTACATCTACATAGTTTAGAGTCCTGTTTGCTGCTTTCTGTGAATGCTCATCATGACCAACTCCTTGTTTTGCCGTGGCTAAATTGCAGGATTTTACGAGGATTCCTTTTGGGACATATTTGCAGCGGCCAACTCCTGGCTTTGCCGTGACCAATTTTCCAGCATAGTTTTGAAATTTTCTTTACCTATGCATACATACTTTCACACACCCATACACTTGCATCCATCACATCTCATCTTTTTACTTGACTTTGTGAGCTTGAAAACTAATTTTGTTCACTTTTATTCTCTTTTGAATTTTTCCCTTGTATGCCCTAGAAAACCAAACTCCTACCCTTCAACCCTGAAATTGAGAGAAATATGGAAAAATTAGAAAGGAGAAGAGAGTAGATGGGACAAGCAAGGTCGTTTTTGATGAGGAGACTATCTCAGTGGAGTCTAGCCTGTCAAGCAATGAGAGTGAATCATTAGAAGGTGAGATAATGCCTGAAAATCCAGGTAATCTACAAAACCCTAACCTTAATGCTAACCATCCTAGGAATGGTGATATCGAAGGTAATAGGGAGCAGGAGCAAGTTGGTAAGAACAATGGCAACCTTAGAAGGAGGACCATTAGGGAAGCTACTACCTCTGATGTGAATTATGATCATTTTATTGTTATTTGTCCTAATTTTGATGTGAATTTTGAGATTAAAGGATTGCTTATTAACTCTCTTCCTAAATTTTATGGTTTGACAAGAGAAGATCCATACATTCACTTGTAATCACTGTCTATGATTTTATAGCATTGAATCGATGGGTGCTTCTCTAGAACAAGTCCTATAGAAAGTCTTTCATCTATCCTTAGAGGGTAAAGCAAGGGAGTGGTACATGAGCCTTCTGAGAAACGTGGCAAATGCCTACCACAGTTGGGTAAATTTGAGAAAGGTGTTCTTAGAGAAGTACTTTCTTGCCTCCAGAACTTCATCAATGAGAAAGGAGATTTACTCTATATGACAATACTTTGATGAGTCCCTCTACGATTATTGGAACTATTTTTAGGATCTATTGTCAAGATGCCCTAACCATCAAATACTACACGAGCAGTTGGTGCAGTACTTTTATAATGGACTGAAGACTCAAGATAAGGGTATGATGGATGTAGCCTTAGGAGGTTCACTGATAGACCTCATAGCTGAAGAGGCTTCAGATCTGGTTAAGAAAATGGCTCTGAATCACCAGTAGTACAGTGTTAGGGACACTAAAGGAGTACATGAGATGGGAGTTTTAACAGTGTAACTCTAGAAGAATGGAAAGTCTTAAGTCTAAGTTCGACTCTTCGAAGAGTAAAATGACTACTAAACTATACCTCATTACTGCAGAGTTGAAAAATATGAGTGTGCATCGTCCACTGACCCGTATTTGCGAAACTTGTGATTCTATGATGCATATTTCTAGTGTCTGTCTCAATCATTATGAAGAGGTATCTACTGTCTATCAGGGTTGGCTAAATTAAAAGTGAGACCCTTATTCTAATACATATAATAAGAGATGGAAAGCAAATCCTTGACTTCATTAGAGAAATGAAGAAAGTAAACCTCCAAACAATTTCCGGTGAGGTGGAGGGGCTGGTCCATCCACTAACCAGTTTCAAAACCAACAGCAAGCTTTAATCATTCCATAAAAGGAAGACATAAATCAACTCTTGCATAATATGATCGCATTGATAAAGGAGGAGAGGACTTATAATGACAACCAGTTCAATTCCCTAGCTTCTCTGATTAAACAAGACTCTTCTAAGAATGTTATCAGGTTCATTGCCCTAGAGAAAAGATTGAACCAATGTAAGAAAAAGACTGAAAACATCAACTCTTATGTCACTTAGCTATCCAATAACATAAGTGAGCAATAAGCTAGGACCAGTGGCACTACTCCCTCAAACACTGTTACAAACCCTAAGGGTTTGAATGCCAATACTCTTTGAAGTGGGAAGTAAGTGAAGTTCAGTGATGTGGATGAGGAAGTAGTTAAGGAGGAGATTGAATGTGATGAGTTGTCTCCCATACCTACAAGGGTAAAGAATTCTGAAAGCTCTAAGGAGAGAGCATTATTAGCTAAAAAGGAGTCCACATTTTTAAATAGCAAAGGAATAAATTTTGAGAGCAACCATGAATAAGCAACAACAAGGTAGCATGTTGAGTCAAGCAAGTATGGAGCCAATAAAACCAATGGTAAGGAGGTAAATCTTAAGGACCTTCCTTTTCCTAATTCATATTTGATGAGCAAAAGAATGACTGAAACTAAGCATAAAAAAGATATTATAAATTTGTTTAGTTAGAGTGGAAGTCAATATTCCTTTTCTTGATCTTGTGAAATGGGTTCCTACTTATGCCAAATACCTTAAAGACCTGTGAACCCATAAGAGGAAATTTAGGCCAAATGAATGAGTTCAATTAAGCACAAATGTGTCTGCCCTATTTAAACCTCAATCCTTGTGAAATGCCAAGACCCTGGGTCCTTTACTATCCCTTGCACTTTAGGTAAAGTTACTATAGGGGGAGCTTTGTTAGATCTAGGGGCAGCTATTAATGTCATGCCTAAGTCCGTTAACACTTCATTGGGAGTCAAGACTCTTAAGTCTACCACTATAGTACTCCAATAAGCTGATAGGTCTATTAGGTATCATGAGGGGATTATAGAGGGTATTTTGGTCCACATTAAGGATTTGGTTTTTCCTGCTGATTTTTATGTGCTTGACATGTCTTCTGAACTTGTTCATGATACCATACCAATTCTTTTAGACCTTTCTTAAGCACTGCTAACACCATGATTAGCATGAAAGAAGGCACCATCATAATGGAAATAGGTGATCACAAATTTTGTTTTAATGTGTATGAAGCAATGAAACATCCTTATAAAGATTACTCACTTTTGGGTGTTAACATGATTGATATTGCTGTTGATGATGCTAGCCTTGAATTTGAAGTGCAAGATGATTCCTTTGGCTCTAAACTGTATTCACTTTATTCTACTATTCTTCCTTTTCATCTCTTTATTATTTTCCCTCCACTTACTTATGTGGAGGTGACATAACATGACTTAACTATACAATAGTTAATTGTAAAACGGTATCATCTACTAACTCACATGTGAGTTCTATTCCTTCTATTGTTAGTGATGACCCCTTGGGGAAAGGTTTTTTGTTAACATTTCAGGTGATTTTGGCATTATGGAGGTTGACACTATCGTGGCAATTGATGAAGTTGTTTCACTGCAACAAAAGGGTCTGAATGAAGATAATAAACATGGTCCCTTTTTCAGCTATTCCACCTGCTTATTCCATGCAAAGACACCTTGAGTCTAAGGATTATTCTTAATCCCTTACATCTCCTAACTTATCTACTTTTAATTCTTCTCATACTTTGAGATACTTGGATGAGTTGTTGTCTACTGATGATTTAGGTATGTAGAAGGATTTATCCAAGGAAGTTGTTACTATAGACCAACCTAAGGTTGTTTCAACGCTTGAAATAGAAAGAGATTGTAAAGCTAACCGAATGGAACCTGAACTATCATTGGTTGAAGGAAAAGGGAGAAATATGTTCTCTCTTTAACTTAATGAATTGGTCCCTTCTATTGTGCAACCTCCTAAGATTGAGTTAAAACCCTACCCCTACTTTAAAGTATGCTTTCCTTGAGTCTAACGAGTGATTACTTATCATAATTGCAAATTCTCTGTCTAATGGTGAGGAGGAGAGACTCCTTGCTTTTTGAGAGAGCAGAGGAGGGCTATAGGGTAGACTTTAGCAGACATACTTGGGATTAGTCTAGCTATTTGCACAGATAGGATCTTACTGAGTGAGGGTTCCATACCTGTGAGACAGCCCTAAAGGAGATATGGTTAAGAAAGAAATCACCAAACTTCGGAGTACTGGGATCATCTATCCCATATCTGATAGCGAGTGGGTTAGTCCGGTACATGTAGTGCCTAAAAAGAGTGAGTCACTATGGTTAGAAATGATAGGGATGAGTCTTATTCCTACAAGAGTGCAAAATTCCTAGTGTGTGTGCATAGACTATAGAAGATTAAATGATACCACACGAAAAGATCATTTCCCTCTTCCTTGTATTGACCAGCTGCTTAAGAGAATTGCAGGCAAAGCTCATTACTATTTTCTGGATGGTTTCTCTAGGTACTGTCAAGTACCTATTGCACTAGAGGACCAAGATAAAACCACTTTTATATGTCCTTTTAATAACTTCGTCTATCGAAGGATGCCTTTTGGATTATATAACGCTTTAAGGACTTTCCAGCATTGTATCATGGTTGTTTTCTGTGAATTTTTAAAGGAATGCATGGAAGTCTTTATAGACGACTTCACTGTTTATGGTGGTTCTTTTAATAATTGCCTTGCTAGTCTTGAAAAAGTTTTGAAAAGATGCATTGAAAAGAATTTGATTTTAAACTTTGAAAAATGTCATTTCATGATCAATGAGGGGATAGTACTAGGCATTTGATTTCTAGTAAGGGAATTGAAGTTGATAAAGCTAAGATTAAGGTCATATCTTCTTTGCCTTATCATGCCTGTGTTAAATATATAAGCTCATTTTTAGGTCATGCAAGATTCTATAGGCATTTTATAAAAGATTTTAGCAAGATTGCTTTACCTCTTTCAAAGCTTTTACAAAAAGATGTAAAATTTGACTTTGATGATTCGTGTAGGGATGCTTTTGACGAGTTAAAGTCTAAACTCATTTCTCCCCCTATTTTGATTGCCCCTAGTTGGAAACTACCTTTTGAGCTTTCATGTGATGCTTCTAATTGTGCTGTAGGAGCTATGTTGGGCCCAAGGGAGGAGAAGCTCTCAAGAGCCATTGCATATGCCTCGAAAACACCGGATGCAGCTCAAATCAACTACACAACAATAGAGAAAGAGTTGTTTGCAATAGTTTTCTCCTTAGAAATGTTTAGGCCTTATCTATTAAATTCTCATGTAACTGTTTTTATTTACCATGTAGCCGTCTACTATCTTCTCAAGAAACCACAATCTAAGCCAAGATTGATAAGATGGGCATTACTTCTTCAAGAATTTGACATTGAGATAAAGGATCAATTGGGGGTAGTGAATCATGTGGCCGATCACTTAAGTAGGCTACCAGAGGATACAAGAGGGGTATAGTCTTCTGAAATAACTCATGATTCTTTTCTTTGATGCAGCTTTATGTGCTTTAGTTTTAAAAGAGCCTTGGTATATGCATATAGTTAATTATCTCATGACTAGACTCACCCCTCCTCTTATATCTAAGTTGCAGGAATAAAAGCTTAGGAGCAAAGCAACGCATTACATTTGGGATGCTCCTTATCTATGGCAAATGTGCAGCGACCAAGTCATAAGAAAGTGTGTGCCTAGTGAAGAATTCGATGTCATTATTTCAGTTTTCCATTCCATGGCTTGTGGAGGGCATTTCAGTGCAAGGAGAACATCTAGGAAAACTCTAGACTCTGGCTTTTACTAGCCAACCTTTTTTAAAGATTCTTTTACATTTTATTGATCCTGTGACAAATGTCAATGTTTTAGAGGGTTAGGTAAAAGGCATGAAATGCCTCAGCAGCCTTTACTATTTTGTGAAATCTTTGATGTTTAAAGGATTGATTTCATGGGTCCCGTTCCTCCATCTTTTGGTTTTGTATATATCCTTTTAGCTATAGATTATGTGTCCAAATAGATAGAGGCTGTGCCTACTAAAAAAGATGATGCCCAAACAATGTCTAAATTTCTTAAGTCCAACATTTTCCATTGGTTTGGGATTCTAAGGGTTGTGGTGAGTGAGAGGCGTACACACTTCTGTAATAGGGTAGTTGATAACCTGTTTTCAAAATTTGGTGTCACTCACAAAGTGTTTACTGCATATCACCCCCAAACCAATGGTTATGTAAAATATATAATAAAGAGGTGAAGCACATCTTGGAGAAAATAGTAAAGCCATCCAAGAAAGATTGAAGCTTGCGATTAGAAGAAGCATTGTGGGCTTATTGGACTACCTACAAGTCACCAATTGGGATGTCTCCCTACCATTTATTCTATGGCAAAGCTTGCCACTTGCTAGTGGAGTTGGAGCATAAAGCAACTTAGACTTAGAATCTTCTGGGATGGAGAAAAATTTGCAGTTGCAAGAATTGGAAGATTTGAGGCTAGCAACATAGAAGAACTCTTAACTCTACAAGGAGAAAACAAAGTTTGTGCACGATAAAGTTCTCTTGAGAAAGAACTTCAAAGAGGGAGACAAAGTGTTGTTGTTTAAGGCTCGTTTCATTTTTAAGCAAGGAAAGTTTAGCACTCGTTGGAATGGGCCATACATAGTTATAAAGGTGCACAACTTTGGTATAGTAGAGCTTCTACATGAAGAGACTAGAGCTAAGCTTAAGTTGAATGGCCATCTGTTGAAGCTTTACTATGAGAACTAGAAGCCTCCATGACTCTCAAGTTGTTTCTTTCCTTAACTTGTTTACTTACTTTTTCCCTATGATTGCTCATGACATTTTTGGTGCATTAGTTTGATGAGTAAGTGTGGGGGAGAAACTACCCCAGTAGGAAAAATAGTATAGTTTTAGTTTAATTAGTAGTTTTTCAATACAATAATATCCCCTTCTAGTTCTGTCTCTTGCCTTTCTTTTACTGTGCTTAATTGCCCTGATGCATGATATATCTTTAAGTTTGGAGAAGTTTAGTATTGTTGATTGTGTTGCATTTTCTTTTCTTGAGCTTATTTGGTACCTTGTGACCATAAATATGCACTTAAAGGTTTTCTGAGTATCCAACTTGGGTCCTATGATTCTTTGTCATGTTTGTCATTTCTTTGTTGAAGTTTTTTGTCTGTCTTTTTGAGTTCGGATTACTTTCGCCGTGGTGAACTCCCCCATATCCTCGCAGCAAAGTACTCATATTTCTTTCCCTTTCCTCTCGAGATATCTTGGTCGCGGCGACCTCAAACTTTCGCCACAGCGACGATAGAATCTGCATAGACCTCCCCTCTCATTTATTAAACTTTTACTTATCAGATTACCATTATGCCCCTATATATCATTTACCCATTCATATTCTTTCTACCCTTTTGTCTTTTCACACTCCCACCTCCTTAAGCTTTTTGACTCTCCCTATTCAGTTTAAAAACTCATTTGGTGCCTCCCCTCATCTCCCTCTTCTTTGCTTTATCTCTTCTCCCTCTCCTTCTGTCTCCCACTGCTATACCCTTCACTCTCGGTTCCTATCACTCTCTCTATGCATATTTCTTCCTCCTATCTTTACGTATCCTCATCTTCTCTTTTTCTTCCATTTTTTTCTTGTTTTCTGTTGGTGTTTAGGGTAGAATAGTTGTACATTTAGTTCTTTCTTTAATTCTAGGTTTAGATTAGTTTTGTTTAGGTTACATAGAATCATTAAGTAACCACTGTTAGTTGCTTAGGTTGTTAATTTTAGTTTGCTTGGTTTGTTTATTTAGTTTGTTTATCTGTGTGTCCTCTCTGTAAGAAAATGCCTCGAGCCAAACAACCTGCTCCTCTCAGTGAGTCTGACTCCCCTAATAAATATACCTTTGAGGAACTGTATGAAAAAATTGATGCTAGACCTCTTATTAAAGAGTGATCTTTTCCTCTAGCCCCCCAGATAACCCTTTTGTCTCGTAACTTCATGCCTCCTAATTATAGTTCAGGAGCATAACCTAAGTAATGATTAGTTTATTTTTCGTTTTTACACTTATGCCCGATTCCACGGTTGACTAGACATTGACTTCCGTGGTGTTTGGGAGCCACTTGCCTTTACTATTGTCAATATCCGTTGTCACTATGGTCTTACCCTATGTTCCCACTGCCATTACAACCAACTCATCCATAACTACTCTATAGCCGATATTATGTGCACCCTCTGTCAAGAGGGCACTGAGTGGCATCGACCATGCCATGCCGAATTCTACCTTAAATGCTCTGAGTTATGGCTAGAGGCTAATCCTTGGCTGCACTTAGTTCGTAACAATATCATTCCCACCACTCACCTAGCTAACATCACCAAGCGCCAAGCCCTCTACATTTATCTCCTAATGTTTGGCCATTCAGTCAACATAGCTGATGCTGTCGCCTCTGCCCTCTATGAATCCGTCAATGCAGCCAAACTCACCAACACCATAGCCTTCCCTCACCTTGTTTCTGACATTTTCGGTGCCCCCAATGTCCCTGAGTTTAATAACGAAAACTATTTTTGTTAAGTCAAAAGGACTTCACAATGATTAATTTTGATGATAATCAAATAATAATGTTAGAAATAAATGAATGTTTTGACAAGTGTGTTATGTATACAGAAGAAGTACAGAACATAGATGTAAGGAAAACACAGACGATACAAAGAAGAAGATACGATAGTACGCCAAATAGTTACTTAGTTGGAGTTAGTTACAGAACTCAACTAAATAATGGTTATCAAGAATCAAGAAGCAGTTATCAAGGATCAAGAAGCAGTTAGAGACATAGGCTATAAATATGAGTCTTAGTCGAAGATCTTACATTCTTACAACTTTTAAGAAATTAGTAATCTTTGAGCTTTCAGTGCTTACTTAGAAAATAGAAATTCTGTAGTGCGATACCAAGAGAGATAACCCTACTGTAACAAAAGCTCACAATATCTTTTTAGTGAGAAAGAAAAGGCTAAGACCCTGGAGAGGCTACATTAGCCGAAAGAATACTTTGTGTAAGAGACCTGAAGAGGCTCTAGAAGAAAAGAAAGAATACTTGTAATTGTTTGAAGTATAGTGAAACACTTAGATGAACTCTGAGGACTGGACGTAGCACACGGCTTGGGGTGAACCAGTATAAAAATCACAGCATTTATCTTCTATGCTTTTGCTTTAGTTTATTTTGTTGTTAAACAATTATATAGAAGTTATTTGTGATTTAACTACATAATACTTTTCGTATAATCCTTGTGATATCTTTTTAACAAGTTAGAAAAGTTATTAGCAAGATTTTGTATTCACAAAATACACCATTTAACCCCCCTTCTTGTGTTTCGAGTTTCTTGTACGTAAATTCTATACTAACGTGCAATTTACTTCAATTGGTATCAGAGCTCGGTTTCCAAGAACCACCTTTACAAAGTGAGGACAAAGATCTATGGCAGAATCACATGTTTTATAGCTGAAGGCGCCTCCGTCACAAGACCTCTTGCATTCAATAGTGAAGATTATCATTATTGGATGGACAGGATGCGGCTTTTCATAGAATCCACACACATTGATCTTTGGGATATCATTGAGAATGGACCATACGAACCAGTAGATGATGAAGGAAATGCCATTCCTCGCAACAGATGGTCAGCTGATCACAAAGCCAGATTTCAACTAAATTCAAAGGCCAAGTTCTTTCTGAGTTGTGCATTGAGCAGAAGTGAATATGATAAAGTTCATGGATGTGAGACTGCGAAGGAGATGTGGGACACTCTATCCATCACACATGAAGGCACAAACTAGGTGAAAGAGTCTAAGATCAGTATTCTTG
>JAOSBO010229633.1:35139-47351 GCA_027563915.1 Erythroxylum rotundifolium | reverse complement strand
GTTGTTTTGCCTATCGAAGGTGCCTAGTGACCATGCTGAAGGGCTATTTTGCCAACAGAAGGTGCACCAACTTGTTATTTTTCCTACCGAAGGTGCTCAACCAACAACTTTTTCCATCAAAGGAGCCTAGCGATCATGCCAATGGGCTATTTTTCCTATCAAAGGTGCACCGTTATGCTATTTTTTCGACCAAAGGTGCCTAGCAATTATGTTGACGGGCTGTTTTACCCACTGAAGGTCCACCAACGTGTTGTTTTGGCCACATTGGCCACAAAAGGTGCCCAATGAGTTATTTTTCCCACTGAAGGTGCCTAGCGACCATGTCGAGGGGCTATTTTGCCTATCGAAGGTGCACCAAGGTGTTGTTTTTCCTACCGAAGATGCCCAATGGGTTGTTTTTCATGCGAAAGGTGCCTAGCGACTGTGCCAAAGAGTTGTTTTTCCCACCGAAGGAGCATCAAATTTTTTTTCTACCAACCAAAGGTGCCCAATGGGCTTTTTTTCTCAACGACGATGCCTAGCAACCGAGCCAACAGGTTGTTTTGCACCAAAGAGCTATTTTTCCCATCGAAGGTGCCTAGCCACTGTGCCAACGGGTTTTTTTGCTAACCAAACGTGCACCAAGGTGTTGTTTTTCCTACCGAAGATTCCTAGCGACCGATCCAACGGGTTGTTTTGCCCACCGAAGGTGCCTAGCGACCATGCCAAAAAGGTAATTTGCACACCAAAGGTCCACCAACGTGCTGTTTTGCCCACTGAAGGTTCCCAACAGGCTATTTTTCCTAGTGAAGGTGCCTAGCGACCATGCCAATGGACTATTTTTCCCATCAAAGGTTCCTAACGACTGTACCAATGGGTTTTTTCCCATTGAAGGTGCACCAACGAGCTATTTTACCCATCAAAGAGTCATAACAGGCTATTTTTCCCACCTACGGTGCCTGGCGACCATGCCAACGGGCTATTTTTCCCACAGAACGTGCACCTAGGTTCTTTTTTCCCAATGAAGGCGCCTAGCAACCATGCGACATGCTATTTGGCCAACCGAAGGTGCACCAATGTGTTGTTATACCCACCGAAGGTGCCTAGCGATAGTGCTGAAGGGTTGTTTTGCCCACTGAATATGCACCAACTTGTTGTTTTATCCACTAAACTATTTTTCCCAACAAAGGTTCATAATGACCGTGTCAACGGGCTATTTTGCCCATCGAAGGTGAACTAATGGGCTGGTTATTTCCACCGAAGGTAACTAGTGACCGTACCGACTGGCTATTTTACCCACCGAAGGTGCCTAGTGACTATACTTAAGGGCTGTTTTGCCCACTGAAGGTGCACGGACTTGTTATTTTTCCCACTAAAGGTGCCCAACGGCCTGTTCTTACCATTGAAGGTGCCTAACGATAAGGCCAATGGGCTAATTTACCCATCAAAAGAGCACCAACATACTGTTTTTCGCACTAAATGTGCATAGCGACCATGTCAACGGGCTATTTCGCCCACCAAAGTTACACCAGCATGTTGTTTTGACCACCAAAGATGCCCAAAAGCCTGTTTTTACCACTAAAGGTGCCTAGCAACCGTGCTGACAGGATATTTTCCCATGTCAAAGGTGCACCAACGTGCTATTTTTCCCACCAAACCTGCATAGCGACCATGCCAACAGGCTATTTTACTTGTCAAACGTGCACCAGCATGTTGTTTTGGCCACCAAAGGTTCCCAATGGGCTATTTTTCCCACCAAAGGTGCCTAGCGACCATGTCAATAGGCCATTTTTCCTACCAAAGGCACACCAATGTGTTATTTTTCCCACCGAACTTGCCTAGCGACTGTACTGACAAACTGTTTTGCCCACTGGAGGTGCACCAACGTGCTATTTTTCCCACTAAAGGTGCCTAACAAGATGTTTTTTTGACCAAAGGTGCCTAACTACTATGTCAAGAAGCTATTTTGTCCATCGAAGGTGCACCAATGTGCTTGTTTTCTAACCAAAGAGTTGTTTTTCCCACTAAAGGAGCATTAATGTATTGTTTTTCCGATCAAAGGTGCTGAATGAGCTTTTTTTCCCCCTCCAAAGGTACCTAGCAACTGAGCCAACATGCTGTTTTGCTCATCAAATGTGCACCAACGTTATGTTTTTCCCATCGAAGGTACCTAGTCACCATGCCAACGAGCTCTTTTTCCCACCAAAGATGCCTAATGACCGATCCAACGGGCTCCTTTTCCCCACCGACGGTGCCTAGTGATCGCATCGAAGGGTTGTTTTGCCCATCCAAGGTGCACTACAGGCTATTTTTCCCACCGAAGGTGCCTAGCGACCATGTCGACAGGTTGTTTTTCCCAGCTAAGCTGCCCAACGGCAGTTTTTCCCACCAAAGGTGTCTAGCGACTGTGCCAAATTGTTGTTTTTCCCACCTAAGGTGCACCAACATGCTATTTTTCCCATCGAAGGTGCCCAACAGGCTATTTTTCCTGCTGAGGTGCCTAGTAGCTGTGCCAACTAGTTATTTTTCCCACTAAATGTGCACAAAGGTGCTATTTTTCCCACTGAAGATGCACCAACATGTTGTTTTGCCCAGCAAACTTGCATAGCGACCGTGCCAACTGCCTATTTTTCCCGCCAAAGGTGCACCACCATGTTGTTTTTCCCATCAAAGGTGATGAATGGGTTGGTTTTCCCACTGAAGGTGCCTAGTGACCATGCCAATGGGCTGTTTTTCCCATCGAAGGTGTACCAATATGTTGTTTTTCCCATTGAAGGTGCCTAATGACCGTGCCGACCAGCTATTTTTCCCACCAAAGCTGCACTAACAGGTTGTTTTTTCCATCGAAGGTGCCTAGCGACCATGCCTAAGGGCTATTTTTCCATCAAAGGTGCACAAACATATTTTTTCCCATCAAAGATGCCCAATAGGCTGATTTTTTCAACCAAAGGTACCTAGCGACCGTGCCAATGGGCTAGTTTCCCACCAAAGGTGCACCAACAGGTTGTTTTTCCAGCTGAAGGTACCTAGCGACTGTGTCGACGGGTTGTTTTCCCTAGCAAAGGTGCACCAGCATGCTATTTTGCCCACTGAAGGTGGCGAATGGGCTGTTTTTCAAATTGAAGGTGCCTAGTGATGGTGCTGAGGGGCTGTTAAGCCCACCGAAAGTGCACCAAGGTGCTATTTTTTCCACCAAAGGTGCCTAATGTGTTGGTTTTTGCGCTAAAGGTGCCTAGGGACAGTGCCAAAGAGCTATTTTTCCCATTGAACGATCACCAACGTGGTATTTTGCCAACCAAAGGTCCCTAACCTGCTTTTTTCCTTTCGAAGGTGCCTAGTAATTGAGCCAATGGGTCGTTTTGCCCACCGAACTAGCACCAAGGTGTTTTGCTCGCTGAAGGTGCACCGACGAGTTGTTTTGCCCACCGAATCTGCACCAAAGTGTTGTTTTTCTCATCGAAGAAGCCTAGCATCCTATCCAACAAGTTATTTTGCCCAAGAAGGTGTTTAGCGACCTTGTCAAATGGCTATTTTACCCACCAAAGCTGCACCAACGTGTTGTTTTTCCCATATAAGGTTCCCAACGGGCTATTTTTCCCGTCGAAGGTTCCTAGCGACCTTGCCAACAGGCTGTTTTGCCCACCTAAGATGCCTAGTGACTATGTCGATGGGTTGTTTTTCCCTTTGAAGGTGCACCAATGAACTATTTTTCCCACCAAAGGTGCATAACAGGCTATTTTTCCCACCTATGGTGCCTGGCGATCATGCCGACTGGCTGTTTTGCCTACAAAACTTGCACCCAGGTGCTTTTTCCTATAGAAGCCATCTAGCGACTATGCTGACATGCTATTTAGCCAACCGAAGGTGCACCAATGTGCTATTTTTCCTACTAAAGATGCTTAGTGATCGTGCCAACTAAGTATTTTCCCACCGAAAGTGCACCAATGTGTTGTTTTTCCCATTGAAGGTGCCCGAAATATTGTTTTTCTAGCTGAAGGTGCCTAGCGGTCTTCCCAATAGGTTATTTTTCCTACCAAAGGTGCATGAAGGTGTTGTTTTTCCCATTGAAGGTGCACCAACCTGTTGTTTTACACACCAAACGTCCATAGTGATCGTGCCGACTACCTATTTTTCCCAAAAAAGGTGCACTAGTGTGCTGTTTTGCCCTCCAAATCTGCAGAAAGGCTGTTTTCCCACTAAAGGTGACTGACGACTGTACCAATGGATTTTTTCCAGCCAAAGCTGCACCAACGGGTTGTTTTTCCCCACCGAAGGTACCTCACAACTATGCTGACTGGCTGTTTTGCCTACCAAAGGTGCCTAGCGACCATGCCTAAGGACTATTTGGCACACTAAAGGAGCAAAAGCATGTTGTTTTTCCTACTGAAGGTGCCCAACAGGCTGTTTTTCCCACTAATGGTACCTAGCGACCGTGCCAACAGGCTATTTTTCCCACTGAAGATGCACCAACGGGCTATTTTTCCAACTGAAGGTACATAGCAACCTTCTCGATGGGCTATTTTCCTACAGAAGGTGCACCAGCGAGCTGTTTAGCCCACCAATGATGGCGAACGAATTGTTTTTCCCATCGAAGGTGTCTAGTGACAATGCCGACTGGCTGCTTTGCCTACCAAAGATGTGCTAAGGTGTTGTTTTTCCAACCCAAGGTGCCTAACGGATAATTTTTCCTACCAAAGGTGCACCAGCGTGCTGTTTTACCCATTGAAGCTGATGAAGGGTCTATTTTTTCCACCAAAGCTGCCTAGCGACCATGCCTAGGGCCTGTTTTGCCCACCAAAGGTGCCCCATGTGTAGTTTTTTGCACCAAAGGTGCCTAACGACAGTGCCAAAGAGCTGTTTTTCCCACTAAAGGTGCCAAGGTCCTATTTTTCCCATCGAAGGTACCTAGCCATTGTGCCAACGTCTTGTTTTGCCCACCAAACATGCACCAAGGTGTTGTTTTGCCCACTGAAGATGCTTAGCGATCGATGCAACTGGCTATTTTGCCCACTAAAGGTGCCTACCGACCGTGCTGACGGCTATTTTTTGCATTGAAGGTGCCTAGCAACCTTGCCAACGGGTTGTTTTGCCCACCAAAGGTGCCTAATGATTGTGCTGACGTGCTATTTTTCCCATCGAAGGTTCAGCAATGGGTTGTTTTACCCACCGAAGGTGCGCAACAAGCTATTTTTCCAACCGAAGGTGCCTAGCGACCATGCTAATAGGCTATTTTTTCCACCAAACGTGCATCAATGTGTTGTTTTTCCCACCAAAGGTGCCTAGCGACTGCATCGACGAGTTGTTTTGCCCACCAATGGTGCACCAACAAGCAGTTTTTCCCCCAAAAGGTGCTTGGCGACCGGACCGAGGGCCTATTTTGCACACAAAAGATGCACCATGGTATTGTTTTTCCCACTGAAGGTGCCCAATGTGCCATTTGTCCTATCGAAGGTGCCGAGAAATCATGTCGACGGGATGTTTTTCCCACTGAATGTGCACCAATATGGTCTTTTTCCTACCGAAGGTGCCTAGTGACCATGTCGATGGGTTGTTTTTCCTACCAAAGGTGCCTAGCGATCGTGCCGAGGCCCTTTTTCCCACCAAAGGTGCACGAATGTGCTGTTTTCCCACTAAAGGAGCCTAGCGACCGTGCTGATGAGCTATTTTGCCCACCGAAGGTGCACCAACATGCTGTTTTATGCACCGAAGGTGCCCAACAAGCATTTTTCCCACAAAAGGTGCCTAGCGATCGTGCCAAGGGGTTGTTTTGCCCACTGAAGGTGTACCAATGTGCTCGTTTTCCCACCAAAGGTTCCCAATGTGTTGTTTTTTGCACTGAAGGTGCCTAGCGACCGCACCAAGGAGATGTTTTCCCGCTGAAGGAGCACCAACTTGCTGTTTTGCCAACTGAAGGTGCCTCGCAACTGAGCCAAGGTTCCTCACAACTGTTGTTTTTTCCCATCGAATATGCACCAAGGTGTTGTTTTTCTCATCAAAGGTGCCTTGTCACTGTGCCAACGGGCTATTTTTCCCACCAAACATTCACCAAGGTGTTGTTTTTCCCACCCAAGATGCCTAGCAACCGATCCAATGGGCTACTTTCCACACTGTTTTGCCCACTTAAGGTGCATAACGAGTAGTTTTTCCCACCAAAGGTGCCTAGCGACCTTGTCAACTAGCCGTTTTTCCCGCCGAAGATGTGTTGTTTTTCCCATCGAAGGTGCCCAACAGGTTGTTTTTCCCACTAAAGGTGCCTAACGATCGTGCCAATGGATTATTTTTTCCACCGACTATGCACAAGGATACTGCTTTTCCCACCGAAGCTGCACCATCATGCTGTTTTTCCCACAAAACATGCATAGCGATTGCGTCGACTACCTATTTTTTCCTACCAAAGGTGCACCAGCATGTTGTTTTGCCTATAGAAGGAGCCGAACGAGCTATTTTTCCCACTGAAGGTGCCTAGCGATCGTGCCAATGGATTGATTTTCCCACTAAATGTGCATCAATGTGCTGTTTTTCCCACCAAAGCTACCTAGCGACCCTGTCGACGGGCTATTTTTTACACCAAAGCTGTACCAATGGGATGTTTTCCCGCCGAAGGTACCTAGCGACTGTATCAACTGGTTATTTTGCCCACCAAAGGTACCTAGCAACTATGCCTAACTGTTGTTTGCCCACCAAAGATGCACAAACATGTTGTTTTTCCCATAGAAGGTGACCAATGGGCTATTTTTCCCACCAAAAGTACCAAGCGACTGTGCTAGCAGGCTATTTTTTCCACCGGAAGTGCCTAACGACGGTGCCGAGGGGCTATTTTGCCTACCAAAGGTGCACCAGGTTGTTGTTTTCCCCGTCGAAGGTGCCCAATGTGCTATTTTTCCCACCAAAGGAGCCTAGCGACCATACCGATGGGTTGTTTTGCTCGCCAAATTTGCACCAATGTGTTGTTTTTCCCACCCAAGGTATGTGGTCATCATGTTGACGGGTTGTTTTACCCACCAAAGGTGCACTAACTTGTTGTTTTTCCTACTAAAGTTGCCTAGCGACCATGCCGAGGGGTTGTTTTGCCCACCGAAGTCGCTCAACGAGCTATTTTTCCCACTGAAGGAGTCTAGTGACTGTTCCTTATAGTTGTTTTTCCCATTGAAGGTGCACCAACTTGTTATTTTTCTGACTGAAGGTGCCCAACTGACGATTTTTCCCATTAAAGGTGCCTAGCGACTGTGCCAAGGTGCAATTTTTCCCACCAAAGATTCCTAGCGACCATGCCGACGGGCTGTTTAGCCCACTGTAGGTGCACCAATGTGCTATTTTTCCCACCGAAGTTGCACTACAAGCTGTTTTGCCCGTCGAAGGTTCCTACCAACCATGCCAAGGGGCTATTTTTCCCATCGAAGGCGCACCAAGGTGCTGTTTTTCCCACCGAAGGTGCCCAATGTGCTATTTTTTGCACCGAAAGTGCCTAGTGACAATGCCAAAGAGTAGTTTTTCTCATTAAAAGCGCACCAGCGTGTTGTTTTGCCAACCGAAGGTGCCCAACAGGCCTTTTTTCCCACAAAAGGTGCGTAGCAACCAAGCCAATGGGTTGTTTTGCCTATCAAAGGTGCATCAACTTGATGTTTTTCCCTCCAAAGGTGCCCAGCTGGCAGTTTTTCCCATCGAAGGTGTCTAGCGACCGTGCAATTGGGCTATTTTTCCCACCAAAGGTGCACCAATGTTCTGTTTTTCCCATTGAAGGTGCCTAGTGACCATGCTGATGGGTTGTTTTGCCCGCCTAAGGTGCACCAACATGTTGTTTTGCCCACCAATTGTGCACCAAAGTGTTGTTTTTCCCACTGAAGATGCCCAGCAACTGATCCAATAGGCTGTTTTACCCACTGAAGGTGCTTAACGACCGTGTTGAAGGGCTATTTTGCCCACCAAAGCCGCACCAACGTGTTGTTTTTCCTGTTGAAGGTTCCCAACAGGCTTTTTTTCCAGTCGAAGGTTCCTAGCGACCTTCCCAACAGGCTATTTTACCCACCTAAGGTGCGTAGCGACTGTGTCAACGGGTTGTTTTTCCTGCTGAAGGTGCACCAACGGACTATTTTGCTTACCAAAGGTGCGTAACAGGTTGTTTTTCCCACCTACGGTGCCTGGCGATCATGCGAACGGGCTATTTTGCCCACAGAACTTACACCTAGGTGCTTTTTTCCCATAGAAGGCGTCTAGCAACTGTGCCGACATGCTGTTTTGCCACCCAAAGGTGAACCAATGTTCTATTTTGCCCATTGAAGATGCCTAGTGATCGTGCCAACTGACTGTTTCCCACCGAAGGTGCACCAATGTGCTATTTTTCCCATTGAAGGTGCTCGACATGCTGTTCTTCCGACTGAAGGTGCCTAGCGGCCTTACCAACGGGTTATTTTTCCCACCAAAGGTGCACGAAGGTGTTGTTTTCCCACCGAAGGTGCACCAACATGTTGTTTTACACACCAAACGTTCATAGTGACCGTGTTGATTGCCTATTTTTCCCACCAAAGGTGCACTAGCATGTTGTTTCACCACCAAAGGTGCTGAACAGGCTGTTTTTCCCACTGAAGATGCCTAGCTACTGCACCAATGGGTTTTTTTTCCACCAAAGCTACAATAACAGGTTGTTTTCCCCACCGAAGGTACCTCACAACTATGCCGACTGGCTATTTTGCCTACCAAAGGTGCCTAGTGACCATGCCTAAGGACTATTTCAGACACCGAAGGTGCACAAACATGTTGTTTTTCCCATCGAAGGTGACGAATAGGTTGTTTTTCCCACTAAAGGTGCCTAACGACCTTGCCAATGGGTTATTTTTCCTACCGATAGTGCACAAGGGTACTACTTTTCCCACCAAAGCTGCACCATCATGCTATTTTTCCCACAAAACGTGCATAGTGTCCCTGTTGACTGCCTATTTTTTCCCACCAAAGGTGCACCAGCATGTTGTTTTGCCTACCAAAGGTGCCGAATGAGCTATTTTTCCCATTGAAGCTGCCTAGTGACCTGCCAATGGGTTGTTTTTCACACCAAATGTACACCAATAAGTTATTTTTCCCACCGAAGCTGCCTAGTAACCCTTACGATGGGCTATTTCTCCCACCAAACCCGCACCAACGGGTTGTTTCCCATCAAAGGTACCTAGCAACCGTGTCAATTGGCTATTTTGCCCACCAAAAGGACCTAGCAATCGTGCCTAAGGGATGTTTTGCCCACCGAAGATGCACAAACATGTTGTTTTTCCCATAGAAGGTGACCAACAGGCTGTTTTTCCCACCAAAAGTAGCAAGTGACTGCGCCAACAGGCTATTTTTCCCATTGGAAGTGCCTAGCGAATGAGCCGAGGGGACGTTTTGCCCACTGAAGGTGCAACAGGTTGTTGTTATCCCTATCAAAGGCACCCAATGTGCTATTTTTCCCACCGAAGGTGCCTAGCGATCATATCGACGGGCTGTTTTGCCCACTGAATGTGCACCAATGTGTTGTTTTTCCAAGGGGCATGGTGATCGTGTCAACGGGTTCTTTTGCCCACTGAAGGTGCACTAACTTGGTTTTTTCCCACCAAAGTTGCCTAGCGACCGTACCAAGGGGTTGTTTTGCCAGCCGAAGGTGCACCAATGCGCTATTTTTTCCACCAAAGGTGCCTAACGAACGTGCCGAGGAGCTATTTTGCCCACCGAAAGCGCACCAATATGTTGTTTTCCTACCGAAGGTGCCCAACAGGCTGTTTTTTCCTATCAGAGGTACGTAGCAACTGTGTCGAGGGGTTGTTTTGCCCACCGAAGGTGTTGTTTTTCCCACCGAAGGTGCTTAGCCACCATCCCAACAAGCTATTTTGCCAGCTGAACGTGCACCAATGTGTTGTTTTTCCCACCGAATATGCCTAGCGACCGATCCAATGGACTATTTTGCCCATCGAAGGTGCCTAGCAATTGGGCTGAAGGGCTGTTTTGCCCACCAAAGGTGCACCAACATGTTGTTTTGCCTATCGAAGGTTCCCAATAGGCTATATTTCCCGTTAAAGGTGACTAGCAACCTTGTCAACGGGCTGTTTTGCCCATCGGAGGTGCCTAGCGACTGAGCCGACAACTGTCTTTCCCACTGAAGGTACACCAACAGATTGTTTTGCCCACCGAAGGTGCTCAATGGGTTGTTTTTCCCACCGAAGGTGCCTAGCAACCATATCAACAGACTGCTTTGCTGGCCAAATGTGGTCCGAGGTGCTGCTTTGCCTACCAAAGTTGCATCAATGTACTGTTTTGCCAATCGAGGGTGCACTACGGGCTGTTTTGCCCTCCAAAGTCGCTCAAGGAGTTGTTTTTCCCACCAAAGGAGTCTAGCGAATGTTCCTTGGGTTGTTTTACCCACAAAAGGTGCACCAACTTGTTGTTTTTCCCACCGAAGATGCCCAACTAACAATTTTTCCCATCGAAGGTGCCTAGCGACTTTGCCAAGGTGCTATTTTTCCCACCAAAGATGCCTAGCGACAGTGCCAATGGGCTGTTTAGCCTGCTGTAGGTGCCCCAATGTGTTCTTTTTCCTACAAAAGGTGCACTACAAGCTGTTTTGCCCATTGAAGGTTCCTACCAACCATACAGAGGGGCTATTTTTCGCATCGAAGGTGCACCAAGGTGTTATTTTTCCCATCGAAGGTGCCCAATGTGCTATTTTTCGCACCGAAAGTGCTTATTGATAGTGCCAAAGAGTAGTTTTTCCCACTAAAGGAGCACCAACGTGTTGTTTTGCTAACCAAAGGTGCCCAACAGGCCTTTTTTCCCACCGAAGGTGCTAGCAACAGAATCAATGGGCTATTTTGCCCACCGAACGCACACCATGTTTCTATTTTTCCCCACAAAGGTGACTAGCCAATGTGCCAACGTGTTATTTTGCCCACCAAAATGTGCATCTAGGTGTTGTTTTTCCCCACCGAAGATGCGTATCGACCAATCTAACGGGTTGTTTTGCCCACCAAAGGTGCCTATTGACAATGCCGAAGGGTTGTTTTGCTTGCCAAAGGTTCATCATAGTTCTATTTTGCCAATCAAAGGTTCCCAATGAGTTGTTTCTCCTATTGAAGGTGCCTAGCGACCTTGCCAAAGAGCTGTTTTAAGCACCAAAGGTGCCTAGCCATTGTCCTGACGGGTTATTTTTTCCCACCGAAGGTGCACCATCAGGCTGTTTTTCCCATCGAAGGTGCCTAGCGATCATGTCGACGGGTTGTTTTCATTCCGAACATGCACCAATGTGCTATTTTTCCCACTTAAGGTGGCTAGCGGCCGTGCCGACAGACTTTTTTTTCCCACAGAAGGCGCACCAATGGGCTTTCCCACCGAAGGTGCCTATGGACCATACTAAGGGGCTGTTTTGCCCACCGAAGGTGCCCAATGTTTCGTTTTTCCCTCCTAAGGTGTCTAGTGACCATGCTGATGGGCTATTTTGCCAGCCAAACTTGCACCAATGTACTGTTTTTCCAACTGAAGATGCCTGGATACCGTGTCGCAGGCTATTTTGCCCACTGAAGGAGCACTAATGTGTTTTTTCGCACCAAAGGTGCCTAGCTACCTTGCCGAGGGGCTGTTTTGTCGACAAAGGTGCACCAATGTGTTGTTTTTTCCACCGAAGGTGCGTAACGACCATGCCGATGAGCTATTTTTCCCATCTAAGGTGCCTAGCGACCATGCCAATGGTCTATTTTCCTACCAAAGGTGCACCAATGTGTTGTTTTTCAAAGGGTTATTTGCCTACCGAATGTGCATCAACGGGTTGTTTTTCCCACCGAAACTACCTAGTGGCCGTACTGATGAGTTGTTTTGCCCACCGAAGATGCCCAATGAACTGTTTTTCCCACCAAAGGTGCCTAGAGACCGTGTCAAGGGGCTATTTTGCCCACCGAAGGTGCACCAAGGTGCTGTTTTTCCTACCGAAGTTGCCCAACGTGCTATTTTCCCACCAAAGGCGCCTAGCTACCTTGCCGAGGGGCTGTTTTGTCGACAAAGGTGCACCAATATGTTGTTTTTTCCACCGAAGGTGCATAGCAACCATGCCGATGAGCTATTTTGCCTATCTAAGGTGCCTAGCGACCATGCCAATGGTCTATTTTCCTACCAAAGGTGCACCAATGTGTTGTTTTTCAAAAGGATGTTTGCCTATCGAATGTGCATCAACGGGTTGTTTTTCCCACCAAAACTACCTAGTGGCCGTACTGATGAGTTGTTTT
>JAOSBO010229633.1:12153-32440 GCA_027563915.1 Erythroxylum rotundifolium | reverse complement strand
ACGGGCTGTTTTGCCCACCGAAGATGCCTAGCGACAATGTTAAAGGGTTGTTTTGCCCATTAAAGATGCACTAACTTGTTGTTCTTACCAGCAAAGGTGCCCAACTGGTAGTTTTTCCCATCGAAGGTGCCTAGCAACCGTCCCAATGGGCTATTTTTTGCACGAAATGTGAACAAATGTGCTATTTTTTCCACCAAAGGTGCCTAACGATCATGCTGATGGGCTGTTTTGCCCACCAAAGGTGCACCAACGTGCATTTTTACCCACCAAATCTGTATCACAGTGTTGTCTTTCCCACCAAGGATGCCTAGCGACTAATCCAACTGGCTGTTTTACCCACCGATGGTGCCTTGTGACCATGTCGAAGGGTTGTTTTGCCCACCAAAGGTGGACCAACATACTATTTTTCCCACTAAAGGTTCCCAACAGGCTATATTTCCTGCTGAAGGTGTCTAGCGACTATGCCAACGGGTTGTTTTTCCCACCGAAGGTGCACCAACGGGCTATTTTGCCCACCAAAGGTACGTAACAGGCTATTTTTTCCACCTATAGTGCCTAGTGACCATGTTGATGGGCTATTTTGCCCACAGAACGTGCACCTAGGTGCTTTTTTCCCACAGGAGGAGTCTAGCGACCGTGTCGACATGCTGTTTTGCCAACCGAAGGTGTACCAATGTGCTATTTTACCCACCAAAAGTGCGCTAGTGATCGTGCCGAGGGGTTGTTTTGCCTATCGAAGGTGCACTATCTTGTTGTTTTTCCCACCAAAGGTGCCCAACCAGTAGTTTTTCCATCGTAGGTGCCTAGCGATTGTGCCAATGGGTTGCTTTTCCCACCAAAGGTGCACCAATGTGCTGTTTTTCCCACCAAAGGTGTCTAGTGACTGTGCCAATGGGTTGTTTTGCCCACCAAAGGTGCACCAACATGCTGTTTTGCCCTCCAAAGGTGCCCAACGAGTTGTTTTCCCACCGAAGGTGCCTAGCTACCTTGCCAAGGGGTTTTTTTACCCATCGAAGGTGCACCAAGATGTTGTTTTAGTATCGAAGGTGCCTAATGTGTTGTTTTTCACCCCAAAGGTGCCTAGCAACAGTGCCAAAGAGTTGTTTTTCCCACTGAAGGAGCACCAAAGTGCTTTTTTACCAACAAAAGGTGCCAAACGGGCTCTTTTTTCCCACTGAAGGTCCCTAGCAACTGAGTCAACAGGCTATTTTGCCCACCAAATGTGCACCAAGGTGTTGTTTTTCCAACTGAAGGTGCCTAGCCACCATGCCAACGTGCTGTTTTTCCCACCAAACGTGCACCAAGGTGTTGTTTTTCCCACTGAAGATGCCTAGTAACTGATCCAACGGGCTATTTTGCCCACCGAAGGTGCGTAGCAACCGTGCTGAAGGGCTATTTTTCCCACCAAAGGTGCACCAACTTGCTGTTTTGCCTACTGAAGGTTTCTAGCGGGCTATTTTTTCCGTTGAAGGTGCCTAGAGACCTTGCCAATGGGTTGTTTTGCCCATCGAAGGTGCCTAGTGACTATACCAACGGGTTGCTTTTCCCACCCAAAGTGCATCAACAGACTATATTGCCCTCCGAAGGTGCCTAGTGACAACACCGACGGGCTGTTTTGCCAACCAAATGTGCACCAAAGTGTTGCTTTTCCTACCAAAGGCACCTAGCAACCATGTCGAAGGCTTGTTTTTCCCATCGAAGATGCACCAATGAGTTGTTTTGCCCACCGAAGGTGTATTATGGGTTGTTTTGCCCATTGAAGGTGCCTAGCGAGTATGCTGAAGGGTTGTTTCGCCTGTTGAAGGTGCACCAACTTGTTTTCCCCACTGAAGGTGCCCAACCGGCAGTTTTTCCTATTGAAGGTGCCTAGCAACGTCCCAATGCACTGTTTTTCCCACCAAAGCTGCACCAATGTGCTGTTTTTCCCACCAAAGGTGCCTAGTGACTATGCCGATAGGTTGTTTTGCTGACCAAAGCTGCACCAACATGCTATTTTGCCCACCAAAGGTGCCCAATGGGTTGTTTTTCTCACCGAAGATGCCTAGCAACCGTGCTGAGGGGCTGTTTCGCCCACCAAAGGTGCGCTAAGGTGTTGTTTTCCTACTGAAGGTGCCCAATGTGTTGTTTTTTGCACCAAAGGTGTCTAGTGACCGCGTCAAAGAGCTGTTTTTCCCACTAAAAGAGCACCAAAGTGCTTTTTTGCACCAACGAGCGATTTTGTCCACTGGATGTGCACCAAGGTGTTGTTTCTCCCAACGAAGGTGCCTAGCCACCGGGCCAATGGGCTATTTTTCCAACCAAACGTGCATCAAGGTGTTGTTTTTCTCGTAGAAGATGCATAGTGACCGATCCAAAGGGTTGTTTTCCCCGCCGAAGGTGCCTAGTGACCGTGCTGACGGGTTCTTTGCCCACCTAAGGTGCCCAATGGGCAGTTTTTCCCACCAAAGGTACCTAGCAACCATGCCAACTGGTTGTTTTTCCCACCGAAGCCGCACCAACTTGTTGTTTTCCCCATCGAATGCACCCAACAGGTTGTTTTTCCAGCTGAAGGTTCCTAATGATAATGCCAATGGGTTATTTTTCCCAAACGTGCATGAAGGTGTTGTTTTTCCCACCGAAGGTGCTCCAACATGCTATTTTTCCCATCAAACGTGTATAGAGACAGTGTTGACTGCCTATTTTTCCCACCAAAAGTGCACCAGTGTGCTGTTTTGCCCACCAAAGGTGCCGAACGGGCTGTTTTTCCCACTGAAGGTGCCTAACGACTATGCCAATGGGTTGTTTTGCCCACGAAAAGTTGCATGAAAGGGTGTTTTTCCCACCGAAGGTACCTAACGACCGTACCAACTGGTTGTTTTCCCCACCAAAGGTGCCTACCGACTGTGCCTAAGGGTTATTTTGCCCACTGAAGGTACACAAACATGTTTTTCCCACTGAAGGTGCCCTGTAGGTTATTTTTCCCACCAAAGGTACCTAGCGACTGTACCATTGGGCTATTTTTCCCACTGAAGGTGCACCAACGGGCTACTTTTCCAACAGAAGGTACCTAAAGACCTTGCTGACAGGCTGTTTTGCCCACCAAAGGCAGCGAATGGGCTATTTTGCCCACTGAAGGTGCCTAAAGACCGTCCTGAAGGGCTATTTTTCCAACCAAAGGTGCACCAACTTACTATTTTGCCCACCGGAGGTTTCGAGCAGGCTATTTTTCCCGTTAAAGGTGTCTAGTGAATATGCCAAGGGGCTATTTTGCCCACTAAAGGTGCCCCAAGGTGCTGTTTTTCCAATCGAAGGTGTACAAACATGTTGTTTTTCCAATCGAAGGTGCCCAACGGGTTGTTTTTCCCACCAAAGGTGCATGACTGTGCTGTCTTGCCCACCAAAGGTAGCGAATGGACTATTTTTTTCAACGAAGGTGCCTGCCAACAGTTTTGAGGGGCTATTTTGCCTACCGAAGGTGCACCAAGGTGTCATTTTTCCCACCAAAAGTGCCCAATGTGTTGTTTTTATCACCGAAGGTGCCTAGCAACAGTCCCAAAGAGCTGTTTTCCCCACTAAAGGAGCAACAACGTACTATTTTACGATCCGAAGGTGCTCAACAGGCTTTTTTTCCTACCGAAGGTGCCCAGCAACCTAGCCAATGGGCTATTTTGCCCATCGAATGCATATCAAGCTTACTATTTTTCCCCCCAAAGGTGCCTAGCCACCATGTCAACATGCTGTTTTGCCTACCAAACACTTACCAACGTGTTGTTTTTCCCATAGAAGATGCCTAGCGACCGATCCAATGAGTTGTTTTACCCACCGAAGGCGCCTAGCGACCGTGCCAAAGAGCTATTTCTTCGAGTGAAGGAGAACCAATGTGTTGGTTTTCCAACCGAAGGTGCCCAATGGGTTTCTTTTCCTACTGTAGGTTCCTAGCAACCGAGTCAATGAGCTATTTTGTCCACCGAAGGTGCACCAATGAGCTGTTTTCCCACCAAAAGTGCCTAGCAACTGTGCCTATGGGTTATTTTACCCACTTAAGGTGCCCAATGTGTTGTTTTTCCCACCGAAGGTGTCTAATGACCATGCTGTTTTGCCAACAAACGTGCACCAATGTGTTGTTTTTCCTACCGAAGGTGCCTAGAGATCGTGTTGACGGGCCGCTTTGCCCACCGAACGTGTGCCAAAGTGTTGTTTTTCCCACCAAAGGTGCCTAGCAACCATCCCTAAGGGCTATTTTGCCCATTAAAGGTGCACCAATGTGTTGTTTTTCCCACCAAAGGTGCTTGGCAACCATGTTGACGAGCTATTTTACCCACCAAAGATGTTTCAACGTGCTATTTTTCCAACTGAAGGTGCAAAATGGGTTGTTTTCTTCATCGAAGGTGCTAAGTGTCCATGCCGACGACCTGTTTTGCCTACAAAAAGTTCACCAAGGTGCTGTTTTTCCCCACCGAAGGTGCCCAACAAGCTATTTTTCCCACCCAAGGTGCCTAGCGACCATGCCAAAGAGTTATTTTCCCACTAAAGGTGCAGCAATGTATTGTTTTGCCAACTGAAGGTGCCCAACAGGCTATTTTTTAGGCGAAAGGTGCCTAGCGACAATGCCAACGGGCTCTTTTTCCAGCCAAATGTGTACCAAGGTGTTGTTTTTCCCACCGAAGGTGCCTAGCGACCATGTCGAAGGGCAGTTTTACCCACAAAAGGTGCACCAACGTGGTGTTTTGCCCAATGAAGGTGCCCAACAGACTATTTCTCCCACCAAATGTGCCAAACATGCTATTTTTCCCACCAAAGGTGCCTAGCGACCATGTTGAAGAGCTGTTTTCCCACTAAAGGAGCACCAATGTGTTGTTTTGCCAATCGAAGGTGCCTAGCGAAGGTGCGGACGGGTTGTTCTACCTGTAAAAGGTGCATCAACGTGCTATTTTTTCCTACTGAAGGTGCAAAATGGGTTATTTTTCTCATCGAAGTAGCAAAGTGACCTTGCTGACGGGTTGTTTTTCCCACCAAAAGTCCACTAAGGTGTTGTTTTTCCTATCAAAGGTGCCCAATGGGCTATTTTTCCCATCTAAGGTGCCTAGCGACTGTGCCAAAGAGCTATTTTTCCCACAAAAGGTGCAGCAACAAGCTATTTTTCCAACCAAAGGTGCCTAATGGGATTTTTTTCAGGCCAAAGGTGTCGAGCAAAAGTGCCAACGAGCTTTTTTTGTCCGCCAAACGTGCACCAAAGTGTTGTTTTTTTCCACCGAAGGTGCCTAGTGACCATGCCGAAGGGCAATTTTACCCACCGAAGGTGCACGAATGCTATGTTTTGCCCAATGATGCCTAACGAGCTGTTTATCCTACCAAAGGTGCCTAGCGACCGTACCAACATGCTATTTTGCCCATATCAAACGGGCACCAACGGGCTATCTTTCCCACCAAATCTACCTAGTGACCATACCGATGGGATGCTTTTCCTACCGAAGGTGCTCCAACGTGTTGTTGTACCCTCCAAAGGTGCCTAACGGGTTGTTTTCCCACCAAAGTTGCCTAGCAACCATACCAATGGGCTGTTTTTCCTACCGAAGGTGCTTCAACTTGTTGTTACGCCCACAAAAGATGCATAAACGTGTTGTTTTCCCCACTCAAGGAGCCTAGCTACCATGCCAATGGGCTATTTTGCTCATCCAAGTTGCAAAAACGTGCTATTTTTCCCATCAAACGTTTATAGTGACCATGCCAAAGGGTTATTTTGCCCAATAATGGTGCACCAGTGTGCTATTTTGCACACCGAAGTTGCCCAACATGCTATTTTCCCACTGAAGGTGCCTAGTGACCATGCCAATGGGTTATTTTCCCCACCGAAGGTGGACCAACATGCTATTTTACCCACCGAAGATTTCCAATAGGCTGTTTTTTCCCAACGAAGCTGTATAGCGACCATTTTAAGGGGTTGTTTTGCCGACCGAAGGTGCACCAAGGTGCTATTTTCCCACCAAAGGTGCCCAACATGCAATTTTCCCCACCGAAGGTGCCAAGCAACCATGTCAAAGAGCCTTTTTACCCATCGAAGGTGCACCAATTTGTGGTTTTGCCTACCGAAGGCACCCAATAGGCGTTTTTATTCTCTGAAGGTGCCTAATGATAGGGTCAACGGTCTTTTTGCTTGCCAAACGTGCACCAAGGTGTTGTTTTTCCCACCGAAGGTGCCTAGCGACCATACCTAAGGGCTGTTTGACCCACCAAAGGTTCTCCAACGTGCTATTTTACCCTCAGAAGTTGCCCAACAAGCTATTTTTCCGTTTGAAGATACCTAGCAACCATGCTCATAGTCTTTTTTGCCCACCAAAGGTGCACCAATGTGCTGTTTTTTTCCACCAAAGGTGCCGAGCGATCGTGCCGATGGGCTGTTTGGGCCATCGAAGATGTGCCAATGTGTTGTTTTTCTAACCAAACGTGCACTCCGACCATGTCGACGGGCTATTTGGCCTACTAAAGGTGAACCAACGTGCTGTTTTGCTCATTAAAGGTGCCCAAAGGGCTACTTTTCCCATCGAAGGTGCCTAGCAACCGTGTCAATGGGCTGTTTTTCCCACCAAAGGTGCACCAATGTGTTTTTTCCCATAAAAGGTGCCTAGCGAAAATGTCGAGGGGATGTTTCGCCCACCAAAGCTGCACCAACATGCTATTTTTCCCACCCAAGATGCCCAAAGGGCTCTTTTTCCCACCAAAGGTGTCCAGCAACCGTACCAAGGGGTTGTTTTGCCCAATAAAGGAGCACCAAGGTGTTGCTTTTCCCACCTAAGTTGCCTAACGTGCTGTTTTTCCCACCGAAACTACCTAGTGTCCGTGCCGAAGAGCTGTTTTTCCCACTGAAGGAGCACCATCATGCTGTTTTGCCAACCAAAGGTGCCCACTGGGCTTTTTTCCAACCACTGAAGGAGCATCAATGGGCTATTTTGCCCACCAAATATGCTCTAAGGTGTTGTTTTTCCCAATGGAGGTGTATAGGGATCATGCCAAAGGGCTTTTTTTCCCACTCAAGCTGCACCAACAGGTTGTTTTGCCCACTGAAAGTGCCCAATTGACTGTTTATCCTACCTAGGGTGCCTAGCGGCCGTACCAACGAGTTGTTTTTCCTACTGAACGTTCACCGATGGGCTGTTTTTCCCACCAAAGTTGTCTAGCGACCATACGATGCGTTGTTTTGGTCCCCCAAGGTGCCCAATGGGCTGTTTTTCCCTCTAAAGGTACCTAGCGATCGTGCCAAAAGCCTTTTCTTCACACCAAAGGTGCACTAACCTGTTGTTTTTCCCACCAAAAGTGCCCAGTTATCGTACTAATTGGTCGTTTTGCCCGCCACAGGTGCACTAATGTGTGTCCCACAAAAGTGCATAGCGACCATGCTGACGGGCTATTTGGGCCACCAAAGGTGCACCAGTGTGCTGCTTAGCCCACTAAAGGTGCCCAACTGGTTGTTTTTCCCACTGAATGTGCCTAGCGACCATGCCAATAGGCTGTTTTTCCCATCAAAGGGGCACCAATGTGTTTTTTTTCCGGCCGAAGGTGCCTAGCAACTATGTCGACGGGCTCTTTTTCCCACCGAAGGTGCACCAACGCATTATTTTGTCTACCGAAGATGCCCAATTGGTTGTTTTTCCCACCGAAGGTGTCTACCAGCCGTTCTGAGGGGCTATTTTGTCGATCGAAGGTGCGCCAAGGTGGTCTTTTTCCCACCGAAGTTGCCTAGCGATCGTACCGATGGGCTATTTAACCCATCAAAGGTGCTCCAACCGACTGTTTTGCCCCCTGAAGGTGCTCAATGGGTTGTTTCACTCTTTGAAGGTACCTAGTGACTGCATCGACATACTTTTTTCCCACCAATGGTGCACCAACGTGCTATTTTTCGCACCAAAAGGGCCTAGTGTCCGTGCCGATGGGGTATTTTTTTCGTAAAAGGTGCAGCAACACGCTATTTTTCCCACCAAATGTGCATAGAAATTGTGCCGATGGGCTATTTTGCCCACCAAAGTTGCACCAACATGCTGTTTCACCCATCAAAGTTGCCCAACGGGCTCTTTTTCCAACCAAAGGTGCCTAGCAACATTGTCAAGGGGCTTTTTGCCCACCAAACATGTACCAAGGTGTTGTTTTTCCCCACCAAACGTGCCTAGCGACCATGTCAAAGGGCTATTTTGCCCAAAAAATGTGCACCAACGTGGTGTTTTGACCACCGAAGTTGCGTAGCAACCATGCCAAAGGGTTGTTTTGCCCACCTAAGGTGCACCAACATGGTGTTTTGCCCACTAAAGTTGCCTAGCAACCATGCTAAAGGGTTGTTTTACCCACCAAAGGTGCACTAACGTGGTGTTTTGCCCACCGAAGGTGCACCAACATGGTGTTTTGCCCACTAAAGTTGCCTAGCAACCATGCTAAAGGGTTGTTTTACCCACCAAAGGTGCACTAACGTGGTGTTTTGTCCACTGAACTTTCCCAATGGGCTATTTTTCCCACCGAAGGTGCCTAGCAACCATGTCAAAGGGTTGTTTTGCCCATCGAAGGAACACGAACTTGGTGTTTTTCTCACCGAAGGTGCCCAATAGGCAATTTTTCCTATCGAAATTGCCTAACGACCGTACCAATGCGTTGTTTTTCCCACTGAAGGTGCTCCAATGTGCTATTCTGCCCCCCGAAGGTGCCCAAGGAGCTGTTTTTCCCTTGGAAGGTACCTAGCGACTCTACCGTTGGCATTTTTTCCCACCGAAGATGCCCAACATGTTGTTTTTCCCAACGAAGGTGCCTAGCTACTGTGCGGATGGGTTGTTTTGCACGTCGAAGGTGCACTAACGTGCTATTTTTCCCATCAAATGTCCATAGCAACTGTGCCAACGAGCTATTTTGCGCACCAAAGGTACACCAGTGTGTTGTTTTACAAACCAAAGTTGCCCAACGGGCTATTTTTCCCACCGAAGGTTCCTAGCGACCATGCCAATGGGCTATTTTTCCCGCCGAAGGTGCACCAATGTGATGTTTTTCCCATCGAAGGTGCCTAGCAACCGTGCCAATAGTCTATTTTGCCCATCGAAGGTGCCTAGCGACCGTGCCAACAGGCTATTTTTCCCACCGAAGGTGTCTAGCAATTGTTATGAGTGGCTGTTTTGCCCACCAAAGCTACACCAAGGTGTTATTTGTCGCACCAAAGGTGCCCAACGTGTAGTTTTTCTCACCGAAGGCGTCAAGACACTATGCCAAAGAGCTGTTTTTCCCACTGAATGTGAACCAATGTGCGCTTTTGTCAACCGAAGATGCCCAAGGGGCTTTTTTCTAGCAGAAGGTGCCTAATGACAATTCCAACGGTCTTTTCTGCCCACCAAATGTGCATTAAGGTGTTGTTTTTCCCACCAAAGGTGCCTAGCGACCATGTCGAAGGGCTATTTTGTCCACCAAGGTGCACCAACGTGGTATTTTGCCCACTGAGGGTGCCCAATGGGCTATTTTTCCCTTCGAAGGTACCTAGCGACCATACCGATGATCTTTTTTGCTCGCCGAAGATGCACCAACGTGCTATCTTTTCGCCGACCGTGCCTAGCGACAGTGTCAATGGGTTATTTTGCCCGTCGAAGGTGCATCAACGTGCTGTTTTTCCCACTAAACGTGCATAGTGACTGTGCCGACAAGCTATTTTGACCATCGAAGGTGCCCCAGCATGTTGTTTTGCCCACTGAATGTGCCCAACGCGCTGTTTTTCTGACCGAAGGTGCCTAGCGATAGTGCCAACGGGTGTTTTTTCCCACCAAACTTGCACCAACATGTTGCTACTTTTCCCACTGAAGGTGCCTAAAGACCATGCCAAAGGGTTGTTATGCCCACTGAAGGATCACCAATGTGGTGTTTTGCCCACCAAAGGTGGCCAACGGGTTGTTTATCCAACTGAAGATGCCTATCAACTGTGCCAATGGGCTGTTTTCCCTGTCGAACGTGCCCAACAGCTTGTTTTGCAAATCAAAGGTGCCCAATGGGTCTTTTTCTAGCCGAAGGTGCCAAATGACAGTGTTAATAGTTTTTTTTGCCCGCCGAACATGCACCAAGGTTTTGATTGGCCACTGGAGATTCCTAGCGGCCATGTCGAAAGGCTATTTTTCCCATCGAAGGTCCACCAACGGGTTGTTTATCTCACTAAAGGTGCCTAGCGACCATGCCAAGGGGCTTTCTTGGCTACTAAGTGTGTACTGATGGGCTATTTTTCCCACCGAAGTTACCTAGTGACCATACTGATGGGCTGTTTTGCCCATCGAAGGTGCTCCAACGTGCTATTTTTCCCCCAAAAGTTGACCAATGGGTTGTTTTTCCCTCCAAAGGTACCTAGCGACCGTGTCAATGGCCTTTTTTACCCACCAAAGGTGCACCAATGAGCTATTTTTCCCACCGAAGGTGCCTAGTGAGCATGTTGTTGGGTTGTGGTTCACCAACATACTGTTTTTTCCACCAAACGTGCATAGTGACCACATAGACGGGCTATTTTTCCCACCAAAGCTGCACTAGCGTACTTTTTTGCCCACTGAAGGTGGCTAACAACTTGTTTTTCCCACCGAAAGTGCCTAGCAACCGTCCCAATGGGCTGTTTTTCCCACCTAAGGTGCACCAATGTGTTTTTTTTCCACCGAAGGGGCCTAGCAACCGTTCTAAGGGGCTATTTTGGGCACTGAAGGTGTGCCAAGGTGCTATTTTTCCCATTGAAGATGCCCAACGTGCTGCTTTTACCACCAAAGGTGCCTAGCGTCCTTGCCAAAGAGCTGGTTTTCCCACTAAAGAAGCACCAACAATCTGTTTTGCAACCCGAAGGTGCCCACCATGTTTTTTTCCTGTCGAAGGTGCCTAGTGATCGAGCAAACAGGCTGTTTTGCCCATAAAAAGTGCACCATGGTGTTGTTTTTCCCATTAAAGCTGCCTAGCCACCGTGTCAATAGGCTATTTTTCCCAACAAAGTGCACCAAAGTGGTGTTTTTCCCACCAAAGGCTCTTAGCGATTGTTCCAACAGGCTATTTTTCCCTTCGAAGGTGCCTAACGACTATACCAAAGGGTTTATTTCCCCACCAATGGTTCACTAGTTGTTTTTCCCACCTAAGGTGTCCAATGGGTTGTTTTCCCACTGAAGGTACCAAGAGACCTTGTCAATAGGCTATTTTGCCCACCGAAGGTGCACGAACAGGTTGTTTTCCCCATCGAAGATACCTAGTGACTGTGCCAAAGGGTTGTTTTGCCGACAGAAGTTGCACCAATGTGCCATTTTTCATACCAAAGGTTCCCAACATGCACCAATGTACTGTTTTTCCTGCCAAACTTGCATAGCAACTGTGCCGACAGGCTATTTTACCCACCAACCTGCTATTTTTTCCCACGGAAGGTGCCTAGCCACTATGCCAACGGGCTATTTTTCCCACTCAATGTATAACTAGGTGTTGTGTTTCCCATTGAAGATGCCTAGCGACCATTCCAACGGGCAGCTTTTCACACCAAAGCTGCCTAACGACCATGCTGAAGGGCTATTTACCCGCCAAAGGTGCACCAACATGCTTTTTTGCCTACCTAAGTTACCCAACAGGCTATTTTTCCCATTGAAGGTGCCTAGAGACCTTGCCAAGGGGTTTTTTTCCTACCGAAGTTGCCCAACAAGCTATTTTTCCCATTGAAGGTGCCAAGAGAGCTTGCCAAGGGGTTATTTTTCCCACCGAAGGTACCTAGTGACCATTTCAAAGGCCTCTTTTGCCCACCAAAGGTGTATCAACATGCTTTTTTTCCCACCAAAGTTGCCTAGCAACCATGCCGATGGGGTGTTTTGCCCATCGAAGGTGCACCAACGTGTTGTTTTTCCCCTTGAAGGTGCCCAATGAGCTACTTTTCCCATCGAAGGTGCCTAGAGACCATGCCGATGAGCTGTTTTGCCCACCAAATGTGTATGAAGGTGTTGTTTTTCCTACTGAAGGTGCACAATGACCATGCCGTGGGCTATTTTACCCATTGAAGGTGCCCAACAGGAAATTTTTTCCACCTAAGCTACCTAACAACCCTGCCAATATGTTGTTTTTCCCACCAAACGTGCATCGATGTGATGTTTTTCCCATCGAAAGTTCCCAATAGGTTGTTTTTCCTACTGAAGGTTCCTAGCGACCATGCCAACATGCTGTTTTGACCATCAAATGTGCACAAAGGTGTTGTTTTTCCAACCAAAGGTGCCTAACGTGCTATTTTTCCCACCAAACGTGCCTAATGACCATGCCAAAGATTTTTTTTCCCACTAAAGGAGCACCAACGTGCTGTTTTGCCAATTGAAGGTACCCAACGGGCTTTTTCTCCCGCCGAAGGTGACTAGCGACAGTGCGGACCGACTGTTCTAGCCACCAAAGTTGCATCAACGTGTTGTTTTTCCCATTGAAGGTACAAAATGGTCTGTTCTTCTCACCAAAGGTGCCTAGAAACCTTGCCGACGAGCTGTTTTGCCCACCGAAAGTCCACCAACGTGTTGTTTTTCCCACCAAAGGTGCCTAATGGGCTATTTTCCCCACCCAGGGTGCCTAGCAACCATGAGAAAGAGTTGCTTTTCCCATTGAAGGTGTAGCAACGTGCTATTTTACCAATCGAAGGTGCCCAACGAGCTTTTTTTCTAGCCACAGTGCCAACGGGCTATTTTTCCTGCCAAACGTGCACCAAGGTGTTATTTTTCCCACCGAAGGTGACTAGGGGCCATGCCGTAGGGCTATTTTGCCCACCGAAGGTGCACAAATGCGGTGTTTTGCCCAATGAAGGTGCCTAACGAGTTGTTTATCCTACCAAAGGTACTTAGCGACCGTACCAACGTGTTATTTTGCCCATATCAAACGTGCACCAACGGGTTATTTTTCCCTCCAAATCTACCTAGCAACCATACCGTTGGGATGTTTTTCCTATTGAAGGTGCTCCAACGTGTTGTTTTGCCACCCAAAGGTGCCCAACGGGTTGTTTTCCCACCAAAGTTACCTATCGACCAAACCAATGGGCTTTTTCTCCTACCAAAGGTGCTCCAACTTGTTGTTTTGCCCACCAAAGGTGCACAAACGTGTTGTTTTCCCCACTGAAGGAGCCTAGCTACAGTGCCAATGTGCTATTTTGCTCGTCCAAGTTGCACCAACGAGTTATTTTTCCATCAAACGTTTACAGTGACCATGCCGAAGGGTTATTTTGCCCAATAATGGTGCAGCAGTGTGCTATTTTGCACACCGAAGTTGCCCAACAGGCTATTTTCCAACTGAAGGTGCCTAGCGACTACGCTAATGGGCTATTTTCCCCACCGAAGGTGGACCAACATGCTATTTTACCCACTGAAGATTTCCAACAGGTTGTTTTTCCCAACGAAGCTGTATAGCGACCATTTTAATGGGGTTTTTTGCCCACCGAAGGTGCACCAAGGTGTTGTTTTCCCGCCAAAGGTGCCCAACATTCAATTTTTCCCACCGAAGGTGCTAAGCAACCATGTCAAAGAGCTTTTTTTTTCCCACCGAAGGTGCACCAACGTGCGGTTTTGCCTACCAAAGGCACCCAATAGGCATTTTTTCTCTCTAAAGGTGCGTAACGACAGTGCCAACGGTCTTTTTTTCCCGCCAAACATGCACCAAGGTGTTGTTTGTTCCACTGAAGATGCCTAGCAACCATGACGAAGGGTTGTTTGACCCACCAAAGGTTCTCCAACGTGCTATTTTACCCCCAGAAGGTGCCCAACAGGTCATTTTTCCCTTTAAAGATACCTAGAAACCATGCTCACAACCTTTTTTGCCCACCAAAGGTGCACCAATGTGTTGTATTTTCCCACCGAAGGTGCCTAGCAACGGTGCCGATAGGCTATTTTGGCCACCGAAGATGTGCCAATGTGCTATTTTTCCAACCAAACGTGCATTTCGACCATGTCGATGGGCTATTTGGCCTACGAAAGGTGCACCAACATGCTGTTTTGCTCACCGAAGGTGCCCAAAGGACTGCTTTTCCCATCGAAGGTGCCTAGCAACCATGTCAATGGACTGTTTTTCCTACCAAAGGTGCACCAATGTGTTTTTTCCCACCAAAGGTGCCTAGCGACAATGTCGTGGGGATGTTTTGCCCACCAAAGCTACACCAACAAGCTATTTTGCCCACCCAAGATGCCCAACGGGCTCTTTTTCCCACCAAAGGTGTCCAGCAACTGTACCAAAGGGTTGTTTTGCCCAATAAAGGTGCACCAAGGTGTTGTTTTTCCCACCTAAGTAGCCTAACGTGCTATTTTTCCCATCGAAACTGCCTAGCGTCCGTGCCAAAGAGCTATTTTTCCTACTAAAGGAGCACCATCATGCTGTTTTGCCAACCAATGGTGCCCTCTGGGCTTTTTTCCCACCACTAAAGGAGCACCAGTGGGTTATTTTGCCCACTGAATATGCACTAAGGAGTTGTTTTTCCTACCAGAGGTGCCTAGGGACCATGCCAAAGGGCTTTTTTGCCCACTCAAGCTGCACCAACGGGTTGTTTTGCCCACTGAAGGTGCCCATTTGGCTGTTTATCATACCTAAGGTGCCTAGCGACCGTGCCAACGGGTTGTTTTGCCTACTAATCGTTCACTAATGGGCTGTCTTTCCCACCAAAGTTGCCTAGCGACCATACGATGGGTTGTTTTGCACCCCCAAGGTGCCCAACGGGATATTTTTCCCTCTGAAAGCACCTAGCGACCGTGCCAAAAGCCTTTTTTTCACACTAAAGGTGCACCAACCTGCTGTTTTTCCCACCAAAGGTGCCCAGCTATCGTACTAATTGGTCATTTTGCCCGTCAAAGGTTCACTAATCTGTATCCCACAAATGTGTATAGTGACCGTGCCGACGGGCTATTTGGCCACCAAAGATGCACCAGCCTGCTGTTTAGCCCACTGAAGGTGTCCAATGGGTTGTTTTTCCCACTGAATGTGCCCAGCGACCATGCCAATAGGTTGTTTTTCCCATCAAAGGTGCACCAATGTGTTTTTTTTCCTACCGAAGGTGCCTAGCAACCATGTCGACGGCCTCTTTTGCGCACCAAAGGTGCACCAATGTGCTATTTTGTCTACCGAAGATGCCCAATGGGTTGTTTTTCCCACCTAAGGTGTCTACCGGCCATTCTGAGGGGTTGTTTTGTCGATCGAAGGTGCACCAAGGTGATCTTTCTCCAAATGAAGTTGCCTAGCGATCATACCAATGGGCTATTTAACCCATCAAAGGTGCTCCAACTGACTGTTTTACCCCCTGAAGGTGCCCAATGGGTTGTTTCTCTCTTCGAAGGTGCCCAGCGACTGCATCGACAACCTTTTTTCCCACCAATGGTGCACCAACGTGCTATTTTTCGCACCAAAAGTGCCTAGTGTCCATGCCGATGGGGTATTTTTCCCGTCAAAGGTGCAGCAACACACTGTTTTTCCCACCAAACGTGCATAAAAACCATGCCGATGGGCTATTTTGCCCACCAAAGGTGCACCAACATGCTGTTTCACTCATCAAAGGTGCCCAACTGGCTCTTTTTCCAACCGAAGGTGCCTAGCGACAATGTCAAGGGGCTTTTTTGCCCACCAAACATGTACCAAGGTGTTGTTTTTCCCACCAAAGGTACCTAGCGACCATGCCAAATGGCTATTTTGCCCAACAAATGTGCACCAATGTGGTGTTTTGCCCACCGAAGTTGCCTAGCAACCATGCCAAAGGGTTGTTTTACCCATCCAAGGTGCACCAACATGGTGTTTTGTCCACTGAAGTTGCCTAGAAACCATGCCGAAGGGTTGTTTTACCCACCAAAGGTGCACTAACGTGGTGTTTATCCACTGAAGTTTCCCAATGGGCTATTTTTCCCACCGAAGCTGCCTAGCAACCATGTCAAAGGGCTATTTTGCCCAACGAAGGAACACGAACTTGGTGTTTTTCCTATTGAAGTTGCCTAGCGACTTTACCAATGCGTTGTTTTTCCCACTGAAGGTGCTCCAATGTGCTATTTTGCCCTCCAAAGGTCCAACAAGCTGTTTTTCCCTCGGAAGGTACCTAGCGACTCTGCCGATGGCACTTTTTCCCACCAAAGCTACCCAACATGTTGTTTTTCTCAACGTAGGTGCCTAGCTACTGTGTGGATGGGTTGCTTTTCACATCGAAGGTGCATTGATGTGCTATTTTTCCCTTCAAATGTGCATAGCAACTGTGCCAACGAGCTATTTTGCCCACCAAAGGTGCACCAGTGTGATGTTTAACAAACCAAAGTTGCCCAAATGGCTGTTTTTCCCACCGAAGGTGCCTAGCGACCATGCCAATGGGCTATTTTTCCATCTAAAGGTGCACCAATGTGATGTTTTTCCCATCGAAGGTGCCTAGCGACCATGCCAATGGGCTGTTTTGCCCACTGAAGGCGCCTAACGACCGTGCCAACGTGTTATTTTTCTCGCCGAAGGTGTCTACGACTGTTCTGAGTGGCTGTTTTGCCCACCAAAGCTGCACCAAGGTGTTGTTTGTCCCACCAAAAGTGCCCAACATGTATTTTTTCCCACCAAAAGTGCCAAGTCACTATGCCAAAGAGTTGTTTTTCCCACTGAATGTGCACCAATGTGCGCTTTTTCCAACCGAAGATGCCCAATGGGCTTTTTTTCCAGCAGACGGTGCCCAATGACAATTCCAACAGTCTTTTTTGCCCATCGAATCTACATCAAGGTGTTATTTTTCCCACCAAAGGTGCCTCGCGACCATTCCAAAGGGCTATTTTGTCCACCGAGGTGTACCAATGTGCTATTTTGCCCATTAAGGGTCCCCAATGGGTTGTTTTTCCCTTCGAAGGTACCTAGTGACAATACTAACGACCTTTTTTGCCCGCCAAAGGTGCACCAACGTGCTATCTTTCCGCCGACTGTGCCTAGCGATCGTGTTGATGGGCTATTTTGCCCTTTGAAGGTGCACCAACGTGCTGTTTTTCCCACCAAACGTGCATAGCGACCATGCCGATAGGCTATTTTTACCACCAAAGGTGCACCAGCGTGTTGTTTTGCCCACTGAATGTGCCCATCGCGTTGTTTTTCTAACAGAAGGTGCCTAGCGATAGTGCCAACGGGTGCTTTTTCCCACTAAACTTGCACCAACATGTTGCTACTTTTCCCACCGAAGTTACCTAAAGACCATGCCAAAGGGCTCTTTTTCCCACTTAAGGATGACCAACGTGGTGTTTTGCCCACCAAAGGTGGCTAACGGATTGTTTATCCAACTGAAGGTGCCTATCAACCGTGCCAATGGGCTGTTTTCCCCGCTGAACATGCCTAACAGGCTGTTTTGCAAACCAAAGGTGCCCAATGGGTTTTTTCTAGTCGAAGCTACGTAATGACAGTGCCAGTAGTTTTTTTTGCCCGTTGAACATGCACCAAGGTGTTGTTTTGGCCACTGGAGATTCCTAGCGATCATGTCGAAGGCTGTTTTGCCCACCAAAGGTGCACCAATGGGTTGTTTATCCCACTAAAGGTGCCTAATGACCATGCCAACGGGCTTTCTTGGCTATCAATTGGGTACTGATGAGCTGTTTTTCCCACCAAAGTTACCTAGAGACCATACTGATGGGCTGTTTTGCACATCGAAGGTGCTCCAAAGTGCTATTTTTCCCCCAAAAGTTGCCCAATGGGTTGTTTTTGCCTCCAAAGGTACCTAGCGACCTTGTCGATGGCCTTTTTTACCCAACGAAGGTGCACCAATGAGCTATTTTGCCCACCGAAGGTGCCTAGTGACCGTGTTGTTGGGTTGTGGTTCACCAACAAGCTATTTTTTCCACCAAACGTGCATAGCGACCACGCCGACGGGCTATTTTTCCCACCAAAGCTGTACTAGCGTGCTGTTTTGCCCACTGAAGGTGGCTAACGAGCTTTTTTTCCCACCGAAGGTGCCTAGTGACCATGCTGTTGGGTTGTGGCTCACCAACATACTATTTTTTCAACCAAACGTGCATAGTGACCATGCCGACGGGCTATTTTTCCCGCCAAAGCTGCACTAGCGTGCTGTTTTCCCCACTGAAGGTGGCTAACGATTGTTTTTCCCACCGAAGGTGCCTAGCAACCATCCCAATGGGTTTTTTTCCCACAAAAGGTGCGCCAATGTGTTTTTTTCCCACCAAAGGAGCCTAGCGACTGTTCCAAGGAGCTATTTTGGGCACTGAAGGTGTACCAAGGTGCTATTTTTCCCACTGAAGATGCCCAACGTGCTGCTTTTACCACCAAAGGTACCTAGCATCCTTGCCGAAGAGCTGGTTTTCCCATTGAAGGAGCACCAACGTTCTGTTTTCCAACCCGAAGGTGCCCACCAGGTCTTTTTGCTGCCGAAGGTGCCTAGCGATCGAGCCAACAGGCTATTTTGCCCATAACAAGTGCACCATGGTGTTGTTTTTCCCATTGAAGCTGCCTATCCACCATGCCAATAGGCTGTTTTGCCCAACAAAGTGCACCAAAGTGTTGTTTTTTCCACCAAAAGTTCCTAGCGACTGTTCCAACAGGCTATTTTGCCCACCGAAGATGCCTAATGACTACACCAAAGGGTTGTTTTCCTCACCGATGGTGCACTAACTTGTTGTTTTTCCCACCTAAGGTGTCCAACAGGTTGTTTTCCCACCGAAGGTATGAAGAGACCGTGCCAACGGGCTATTTTGCCCACTGAAGGTGCACGAATAGGTTGTTTTCCCCATCGAAGATACGTAGTGACTATGCCAAAGGGTTGTTTTTCTGACGAAAGGTGCACCAATATGCTGTTTTTCATACCAAAGGTTCCCAACGCACACCAATGTGCTATTTTTGCTGCCAAACTTGTATAGTGACTGTGCCAACGAGCTACTTTACCCACCAAAGATGCATTAGCGTGCTGTTTTGCCCACCAAAGGTGAAGGTGCACCAAAGTGCTATTTTTGCCCACCGAAGGTGCCTAGCCACTGTGCCAACGGACTATTTTGCCCACACAATGTATAACAAGGTGTTGTGTTTCCCACTGAAGATGCCTAGCGACCAATCCAACGGGCAGTTTTTCACACCAAAGTTGCCTAACGATCGTGTTGAAGGGTTGTTTTACCCACCAAAGGTGCACCAACATGGTTTTTTGCCTGCCTAAGTTGCCCAACAGGCTATTTTTTCCAATTAAAGGTGCGTAGAGACCTTGCTAAGAGGTTTGTTGCCTACCGAAGTTGCCCAACAAGCTATTTTTCCCATTGAAGGTGCCAAGGGGTTGTTTTTCCCACCGAAGCTACCTAGCGATAATTCCAAAGGCCTCTTTTTCCCACCAAAGGTGCATCAACATTCTGTTTTTCCCACCAAAGTTGCCTAGCAACCATGCTGACGGGGTGTTTTGCCCATCAAAGGTGCACCAGCGTGCTATTTTTTCCCTTGAAGGTGCCCAACGGGCTACTTTTCCCACCGAAGGTGCCTAGCGACCATGCTAACGAGCTGTTTTGCCCACGAAATGTATATGAAGGTGTTGTTTTTCCTACTGAAGGTGCACAACGACCGTGCTGTGGGCTATTTTACCTACTGAAGGTGCCCAACGGGCAGTTTTTTACACCTAAGCTGCCTAGCAACCGTGCCAACAGGCTATTTTTCCCACCAAACGTGCACCAATATGATGTTTTTCCCATCGAAGGTTCCCAATAGGTTGTTTTTCCTGCTAAAGGTGCCTAGCAACTATGTCAACAGGCTGTTTTGCCCATCAAACGTGCACAAAGGTGTTGTTTTTCCAACCAAAGGTGCCCAACATGCTATTTTTTCCACCAAACGTGCCTAATGACTGTGCCAAAGATTTGTTTTCCCACTAAAGGAGCACCAACGTGATGTTTTGCCAACTGAAGGTACCCAACGGGCTTTTTCTCCCGCCGAAGGTGACTAGCGACGGTGCGGATCGACTGTTCTACCTACCAAAGTTGCACCAATGTGCTGTTTTTCCCATTGAAGGTGCAAAATGGTCTGTTTTTCTCACCAAAGGTGCCTAAAAACCTTGCCGACGGGCTGTTTTGCCCACTGAAAGTCCACCAATGTGTTGTTTTTCCTACCAAAGGCGCCCAATGGGTTGTTTTCCCCACCCAAGGTGCCTAGTGACCATGAGAAAGAGCTATTTTTTCCATTGAAGGTGTAGCAAGGTACTGTTTTGCTAATCGAAGGCGCACAACGAGCTTTTTTTCGAGCCAAAGGTGCCAAGCCACAATGCCAATGAGCTATTTTTCCTGCCAAACGTGTACCAAGGTGTTGTTTTTCCCACTGAAGGTGCCTAGAGACCATGCCGAAGGGCTATTTTGCCCACCGAAGGTGC
>JAOSBO010229633.1:0-12053 GCA_027563915.1 Erythroxylum rotundifolium | reverse complement strand
GTGTACCAAGGTGTTGTTTTTCCCACTGAAGGTGCCTAGAGACCATGCCGAAGGGCTATTTTGCCCACCGAAGGTGCACCAACATGCTGTTTTGCCCACCGAAGGTGCCGAACGGGCTATATATCCCACCAGAGGTGCCTAACAACCATGCCAATGGGCTATTTTGCTCGTTGAATGTGCGCCAATGTGTTGTTTTTCCTATCAAACGTGCATAGAAAATGTGTCGACAGGGTATTTTGCCCACCAAGGGTGCACCAGTGTGGTATTTTGCACACCAAATTTGCCCAACAAGCTATTTTCCCCATCGAGGTTGCCTAGCCACCATACCAATGGGCTGTTTTTCCCACTGAAGGTGCACCAATGTGTTATTTTTCCCACCAAAGGTGCCTAGCTACCATATCGACGGACTATTTTGCCCACAAAAGGTGCACCAATGTGCTATTTTGCTGACCGAAGATGCCCAATGGGTTGTTTTTCCCAGAGAAGGTGTCTAGTGACCATTCTGAGGGGCTGCTTTACTCTCCGAAGGTGCACCATGGTGCTATTTTTTCCACCAAAGGTGCCCAATGCGCAGTTTTTCCCACCAAAGGTGCCAAAGAGCTGTTTTTCCCACCGAAGTTGCACAACATGTTGTTTTTCCCACGGAAGGTTCCTAGAGATCGTGTTGATGGGCTGTTTTGCCCATCGAATGAGCATCAACATGTTTTTCCCATCGAATGTGCATAGAAAACTTGTTGACGGGCTATTTTGCCCACCAAAGGTGCACCAGCATGTTGTTTTGCACACCGAAGGAGCCCAACGGGCTGTTTTTCCCAATGAAGGTGCCTAGCAAACGTTCTAATGTGCTATTTTTCCTACCGAAGGTGCACCAATGTGTTGTTTTTTCCCACTAAAGGTTCCTAGAAACCATGTCGACGAGTTGTCTTGCCCACCATAGATGCACCAACGTTCTATTTTGCCCACCGAAGATGCCCAAGGGCTGTTTTTTCCACAGAAGGTGCCTGGAGATCGTGCCAATGGGTTGTTTTTCCCACTAAAGATGCACCAATGTGTTTTTTTCCCACCGAAGGTGCCTAGTGACCGTGTTGACCGGCTGTTTTACCCACTGAATGTGCACCAACATGATGTTTTGCTTACCTAAGATGCCCAACGTGCTATTTTTCCCATCAAAGGTGTCTACTGATCGTTCTGAGGGGTTGTTTCACCCAGCAAAGATGCACCAAGGTGTTGTTTTTCCCATCGCAGTTGCCTAGCAACCGTATTGATGGGCTATTTTGCTCACCGAAGGTGCTCCAATGTGCTGTTTTGCACCCTGAAGGTGCCCAATGGGCTGTTTGTCCATTTGAAAGTACATAAAGACTATTTCGACGACCTTTTTTGGCCACCAAAGGTGCATCAACGTGATATTTTCCCCATCGAAGGTGCCTAGCATCTGTGCCGTTGGGATGTTTTGCCCATCGAAGGTGCAGCAACATGCTATTTTTCCCACCAAACGTGCCTAGCGATTGTGCCGACGGACTATTTTGCCCACCAAAGTTGCACCAACGTGCTATTTTGCCGATCGAAGGTGCCCAATGGGTTGTTTTTCCAACCGAAGATGCCTAGCGACAGTGCTAACGTGCTTTTTTTGCCCACCAAACATGCACCAAGGTGTTGTTTTTCCCACCAAAGGTGCCTAGCGACCATGCCAAATGGCTGTTTTGCCAACCAAAGATGCACCAACGTGGTGTGTTGCCCACCAAAGGTGCCTAACAGGCTGTTTATCCCACCAAGGTTGCCTAATGACCATGCCAAATGGTTGTTTTACCTGTCGAAGTTGCACCAATGTGGTGTTTTGCCCACCAAAGGTGCCCAAATACTTATGGGTTGTTCTTACCACCGAAGGTGCTCCAACGTGAAGTTTTGCCCCTCGAAGGTGCCCAATGAGTTGTTTTCCCATCGAAGGTAACTAGCGACTGTGTGGATGGCCTTTTTTTGCCTATCAAAGGTGCATCATCATGCTGTTTTTTCCACCGAAGAGGCCTAGCTACCGTACGGATGGGTTGTTTTACTCGTCGAAGGTGCACTAATGTGCTATTTTTCCCATCAAACGTGAAAAGCGACCATGTCTATGAGCTATTTTTCCCACTAAAGGTGCACTAGTGTGTTGATTTGCACACCGAAGTTTCCCAACGTGCTATTTTTTCATACCATAGGTGCCTAGCGACCTTGCCAATGGGTTGTTTTTCCCACCAAAAGTGCATCAAATGTGTTGTTTTTCCCATCGAAGGTGCCTAGCAACTGTGCCAACGGGCTATTTTTCCCTCTGAAGGTGCACCACCGTGCTATTTTGCCCACCAAAGATGTCCTACGGGCTGTTTTCCCCACCGAAGGTGTCTAGCGATCGTTCTGAGGGGTTGTGTTTGCCCACCAAAGGTGCTATTTGACCTACCGAAGGTGCCCAATTTGTTGTTTTTCCCACCAAAGGTATCCAACTGGCAGTTTTCCCCATCGTAGGTGGCTACCGACCATGCGAATGGGTTGTTTTTCCCACCAAAGGTGCACCAATGTGCTATTTTTCCCACTGAAGGTGCCTATTCATTCTGTCGATGGGTTGTTTTGCCGACCAAAGGTGCACCAACGGGCTATTTTGCCCACCGAACGTGCACCAAGGTGTTGTTTTTCCTACCAAAGATGCCTAGCGACCGATCCAATAGGCTATTTTGCCTACTGAAGGTGCACCAATATGTTGTGTTGCCCACTGAAGGTGCACCACGGGCTGTTTTTCCCATCAAAGGTTCCTGGAGATTGTGCCGAAGGGCTGTTTTGCCCATCGAAGGTCCACCAACTTGATGTTTTTCCCACCGAAGGTGCCCAGCTAGCAGTTTTTCCCATCTAAAGTGTTAAGCAAATGTGCATCAAAGTGTTGTTTTTCCCACCGAAGAAGCCTAGCGACCAATCAAACAGGCTATTTTTCGCACCAAAGGTGCCTAGCGGCTGTGCCGAATGGCTATTTTTCCAACCAAAGCCACACCAACATGTTGTTTTTCCCATTGAAGATTCCCAACGGGCTATTTTTCCCGTCGAAGGCTCCTAGCCACCTTGCCAATAGGCTGTTTTGCCTACCTAAGGTGCCTAGTGACTTTGTCAATGGGTTGTTTTTCCCACTGAAGGTGCACCAACGGACTATTTTGCCCACCAAAGGTGCGTAACAGGCTATTTTTCCCACTTACGGTGCCTGGCGATCATACCGACGAGTTGTTTTGCCCACAGAACTTGCACCTAGGCGCTTTTTGCCTATAGAAGGCATCTAACGACTGTGTTGACATGCTATTTTGCCAGCCGAAGGTGCACCATTTTGTCATTTTTCCAACTAAAGATGCCTAGTGATCGTGCCAACTAACTGTTTTCCCATCGATGTGTTGTTTTTCCTATCGAAGGTGCCCGACATGCTGTTTTACCAGTTGAAGGTGCCTAATAGCCTTGCCAACAGGTTATTTTTCCCACCGAAGGTGCACGAAGGTGTTGTTTTTCCCACCGAAGGTGCACCAACATGCTGTTTTACACACCAAACATGCGTAGTGACCGTGTTTACTGCCTATTTTTCCCTCTGAAGGTGCACCAACATGCTATTTTGCCACCAAAGGTGATGAACAGGCTGTTTTTTCCACTAAAGGTGTCTAGTGACTGTACCAATGGGTTTTTTTCCCACCAAAGCTGCACCAACGGGTTGTTTTTCCCCATCAAAGGTACCTCACAACTATGCCGACTGGCTGTTTTGCCTACCGAAGCTGCCTAGCGACCGTGCCTACTGAAGGTGCACAAACATGTTGTTTTCCCACCAAAGGTGCCCAATAGGCTGCTTTTCCTACCGATGGTATCTAGCGACCGTGCCAACAGGCTGTCTTTCCCACTAAAGGTGCACCAACGGGCTTTTTTGCCCACAGAAGGTGCACCAGCAAGCTGTTTTTCCCACCGAAGGTGGCGAATGAACTATTTTTCCCACCAAAGGTGTCTAGTGACGATGTTGAAGAGCTGCTTTGCCTACCGAAGGTGCGCTAAGGTGTTGTTTTTCCAACCTAAAATGCCCATTGGACAATCTTTCCCACCAAAGGTGCACCAACGTGCTGCTTTACCCACTGAAGGTGATGAAAAGTATGTTTTTTCCACAGAAGATGCCTAGGGGTTGTTTTTACCATTGAAGGTGCACCAAGGTACTGCTTTGCCCACTGAAGGTGCCCAATGTGCAGTTTTTCGCACCAAAGGTGCCTAGAGACAGTGCCAAAGAGCTGTTTTTCCAATCAAAGGTGCCTAACCACAGTGCCAATGTGTTGTTTTGCCACCAAATGTACACCAAGGTGTCGTTTTTTCCACTGAAGATGCCTAGCGAACAATCCAACTGGCTGTTTTGCCCACAAAACATGCCTAGCGACTGTGTCGATGACTGTTTTTCCCATTGAAGGTGCCGAGCAACCTTGCCAACGGGCTATTTTGCCCACCAAAGGTGCCTAGCGACTGTGCTAACGTGCTGTTTTTCCCATGAAGGTGCACCAATGGGTTGTTTTACCGATCGAAGGTGCGCAACAAACTATTTTTCCTATCAAAGGTGCGTAGCAACCACACCAATGGGCTATTTTTCCAACCAAACGTGCATCAATGTGTTGTTTTTCCTACCAAAGGTGCCCAGCGACTACACCGATGACCTATTTTACCCACCAATGGTGCACCAACGATGCCTAGCGACCGGGCCAAAGGGTTGTTTGGCATACCGAAGATGCACCATGGTGCTGTTTTTCCCACCGAAGGTGCCCAATATGATGTTGGTCCTACTGAAGGTGTCAAGCAACCATGCCGATGGGATGTTTTGCCCACTAAATCTGCATCAATGTGGTCTTTTTCCCACTAATGGTTCCTAGTGACTGTGTCGATTGGCTGTTTTTCCTACCGAAGGTGCATGAACGTGTTGTTTTTCCCACCAAAGGTGCCTAGCGACCATGCCGAAGGCCTTTTTTCCATTGAAGGTGCACCAATGTGCTATTTTTCCTGCCAAAGGTGCCTAGTGACCGTGCTGACGAGCTATTTTGCCCATCGAAGCTGCACCAACATGCTATTTTGAGCACCGAAGGTGCCCAACGAGTGTTTTTCCCACCAAAGGTGCCTAGCGATAGCACCGAGGGCCTAATTTGCCCACTGAAGATGAACCAATGTGCTCGTTTTCCCACTAAAGGTCCCCAATGTGCTGTTTTTTGCACTGAAGGCGCCTAGCGACTGCGCCAAAGAGATGGCTTCCCACTAAAGGAGCACCAACATGCTGTTTTGCCAACCGAAGGTGCCCAACGGGCTTTTTTCCTTCAAAAGGTGCCTAGCAACCGAGTCAACGCATCATTTTGCCCATCGAATGTGCACCAAGGTGCTGTTTTTCCCATCAAAGGTGCCTTGCCACCGTGCCAATGGGCTATTTTTCCCACCAAACGTTCACCAAGGTGTTGTTTTTCCCACCGAAGATGCCTAGCAACCAATCCAACGGGTTGTTTTCCCTACCGACAGTGCCTTGCAACTTTTCTGAAGGACTGTTTTTCCAACCGAAGGCGTACTATAGGCTACTTTCCACACCAGCTGTTTCCCCCACCTAAGGTGCCCAACGGGTAGTTTTTCCCACCAATGGTACCTAGCGACATTGTGAACTGGCCTTTTTTCCCATCGAAGGTTCCCAACAGGTTGTTTTCCCACTGGAGGTGCCTAACAACCGTGCCAACGGGTTATTTTTCCTACCGACCATGCACAAAGGTACTACTTTTCCCACCGAAGCTGCACCATCATGTTGTTTTTCCCACCAAATGTGTATAGCGACCGTGCCGACTACCTATTTTTTCCTACCAAAGGTGCACCAGCATGTTGTTTTGCCTATCGAAGGTGCCAAACGAGCTATTTTTCCCACTGAAGGTACCTAGTGACCGTGCCAATGGGTTGTTTTCTCCACTAAATGTGCACCAATGTGTTGTTTTTCGCCACCGAAGCTGCCTAGTGACCCTGTCGATGGGCTATTTTTCCCACCAAAATCGTACCAACAGGTTGTTTTCCCACCGAAGGTACGTAGCGACTTTGTCAACTGACTAGTTTGCCCACCAAAGGTACCTAGCAACCGTGCCTAAGGGCTGTTGTTTTTCCCATAGAAGGCGACCAACAGGTTGTTTTTCCCACCAAAAGTACCAAGCAACTGCGAAAATAGGGTATTTTTTCCCACCAGAAGTGCCTAGAGAACGTGTCGAGGGGCTGATTTGCCCACCGAAGGTGTATCAGGATGTTGTTTTCCTCGCCAAAGGTGCCCAATGTGCTGTTTTTCCCACCGAAGGTGCCTAGCGACCATACCGACGGGCTATTTTGTCCACCGAATGTTCACCAATGTGTTGTTTTTCCCACCAAAGGTGTGTGATGATCGTGTTGACAGGTTGTTTTGCCCACCGAAGGTGCACTAACGTGTTGTTTTTTCCACCAAAGTTGCCTAGTGATCATGCCGAGGGGTTGTTTTGCCCACCAAAGGTGTACCAATGTGCTATTTTTCCCACTAAAGGTGCCTAGCGACCGTGCCGAGGAGCTATTTTTCCCACCGAAGGCGCACCAACATGTTGTTTTGCCCACCGAAGGTGCCCACAGGCTATTTTTCCCATCGGATGTGCCTAGCAACTGTGTCAAGGGGCTGTTTTTCCTACCAAAGATGCCTAGCCGCCGTCCAACAGGCTATTTTGCCTATTGAATGTGTACCATTGTATTGCTTTTCCCACCGAATATGCCTAGCGATCGATCCAATAGACTGTTTTGCCTGCTGAAGGTGCCTAGCAACCGAGCTGAAGGTTGTTTTGCCCACCAAAGGTTCACCAGCATGCTTTTTGCCTATCGAAGGCTCCCAATAGGTTGTATTTCCCGTTAAAGGTGCCTAGCAACCTTGCCAACGAGCTGTTTTACCCACCGGAGGTGCCTAGCGACTGAGTTGACAGGCTATTTTTCCCACCAAAGGTGCACTATGAGCTGTTTTGCCCATCGAAGGTGCTTACTGACCATGCCGAGGGGCTGTTTCTCCCATCGAAGGTGCACTAACCTGTTGTTTTTCCCACTGAAGGTGCCCAATGTGCTGTTTTTCGCACCGAAAGTGCCTAGTGATAGTGTTAAAGAGTAGTTTTTCCCACTAAAGGAGCACCAACGTGCTGTTTTGCCAACCAAAGGTGCCCAACGGGCCTTTTTTACCCACCGAAGATGCCTAGCAACTGAGCCAACGGGCTGTTTTGCCCATCAAATGCGCACCATGGTGCTATTTTTCCCCCCTAAGGTGCCTAGCCACCATGCTAACGCGTTGTTTTACCCACCAAAACGTGGATCAAGCTGATGTTTTTCCCACCAAAGATGCCTAGCGACCGATCTAACAGATTGTTTTGTCCACCAAAGATGCCTAGTGACAATGCCGAAGGGTTGTTTTGCCTGCCAAAGATGCACCAACCTTCTATTTTGCCTATCGAAGGTTCCCAATGAGCTATTTTTCCTATTGAAGATGCCTAGCGTCCTTGCCAACGAGCTATTTTGAGCATCAAAGGTGCTTAACCACTGTGCTGATGGGTTATTTTTCCCACCGAGCATGCACCATCAGGCTGTTTTGCCCATTGAAGTGGCCAACAAGCTGTTTTTCTCATCGAAGGTGCCCAGCAATCATGTCGACGGGTTATTTTCAGACTGAATGTGCACCAATGTGCTATTTTTCCCACTCAAGGTGGCTAACGACCGTGCCGACGAACTGCTTTGCCCACATAAGGTTCATCAAGGTGTTGTTTTTCCCACCGAAGGTGCCCAATGTGTTATTTTTCCCACCAAAGGTGTCTAGTGACCATGCCGACGGGCTGTTTTGCCCACCAAAGGTGCACCATTATGCTATTTTTTCAACTGAAGATGCTTGGACACCATGTCAACAAGCTATTTTTCCCATTGAAGGAGCACTAACGTGTTTTTAGGCCATCGAAGATGCTTACCTACCTTGTCGAGGGGCTGGTTTGCTCAATGAAGGTGCCTAGCGACCATGCCGATGAGCTATTTTACCCACCGAAAGTGCCTAGCAACCATGCCATTGGTCTATTTTTGCTACCAAACGTGCACCAATGTGTTGTTTCTCAAAGGGTTGTTTGCCTACCGAATGTGCACCGACAAGCTATTTTTCCCACCAAAACTACCTAGCGGTCGTACTGATGAGTTGTTTTGCCCCCGGAAGGTGCACCAACTTGATGTTTTTCCTACCGAAGGTGCCCAGCTGACAGTTTTTCCCATCGAAGGTGTCTAGTGACCGTGCAAATGGGCTATTTTTCCCACCAAAGGTGCACCAATGTGCTGTTTTTCCCATCGAAGGTGCCTAGTGACTGTGCTGGTGGGTTGTTTTGCCCGCCGAAGGTGCACCAACGTGTTGTTTTTCCAATCGAATGTGCACCAAAGTGTTATTTTTCCCACCAAAGATGCCTAGTGACTGATCCAACAGATTGTTTTGCCCATCGAAGGTGCTTAGCGACTGTGATGAAGGGCCATTTTGCTCACCAAAGCCGCACCAACGTGTTGTTTTTATCGCTGAAGGTTCCAAATGGGCTATTTTTCTCGTTGAAGGTTCCTGGTGACCTTACCAACGGGCTGTTTTGCCCACCTAAGGTGCCTAGCGACTGTGTTGATGGGTTGTTTTTCCCACTGAAGGTGCACTAACGGAATATTTTGCCCACCAAAGGTGCGTCACAGGTTGTTTTTCCCACCTACTGTGCCTGGCGATCATGCCGACAGGTTGTTTTGCCCACAGAACTTGCATCTAGGTGGTTTTTTCCTAAAGAAGGCATCTAGTGACTGTACCGACATGCTGTTCTGCGAACCGAAGGTGCACTAATGTGCTATTTTTCCCACTGAAGATGCCTAATGATTGGGCCAACTGACTGTTTTCCTCCAAAGGTGCACCAATGTGCTATTTTTCCCATCCAAGGTGCCTGACATGCGGTTTTTCCAGCTAAAGGTGCCTAGCAGCCTTCCCAACGGGTTATTTTTCCCACCAAAGGTGCACGAAGGTGTTGTTTTTCCCACCAAAGGTGCACCAACATGCTATTTTACACACCAAATGTGCATAGTGACCGTGCCGATTGCTTATTTTTCCCATAGAAGGTGCACCAGTGAGCTGTTTTGCGATCGAAGGTGCCGAACAGGCTATTTTTCCCACTGAAGGTGCCTAGAGATTGTACCAATGGGTTGTTTTCCCACTAAAGCTTCACTAACAGTTTGTTTTTCCCCACCGAAGGTACCTCACAACTATGCCGACTGGTTGTTTTTGCCGACCAAAGGTGCCTAGCAACTGTGCCTAAGGACTATTTTGCACATCGAAGGTGCACAAACATATTGTTTTTCCCATCGAAGATGCCCAACAGGCTGCTTTTCCATCAAATGATACCTAGCAATCGTGCCAATAAGCTATTTTTTCCCACTGAAGTTGCACCAACAGGTTATTTTTCCAACTGAATGTACCAAGTGACCTTCCCGACGGTGTTTTGCCCACCGAAGGTGGCCAACGAACTGTTTTTCCCACCGAGGGTGTTTAGTGAGGATGCCGAAGGGTTGCTTTGCTTATAAAAGGTGCACCAAGGTGCTGTTTTTCCAATCCAAGGTGCCCAATGGAATATTTTTCCCACCAAAGGTGCACCAACATGCTGTTTTACCCACCAAATGTCACAAACAGTCTGTTTTTTTCTGCCGAAGGTGCCTAGCGATCGTGCCTAGGATTTGTTTTGCCCACCGAAGGTGTACCAAGGTACTGTTTTGCCCAATGAAGGTGCCCAATGTGTAGCTTTTTTCATCAAAGGTGCCTAGCGATAATGCCAAAGAGCTGTTTTTCCCACTAAAGGTGCCAAGGACCTATTTTTCCCACCAAAAGTGCATAGACACCATGCCAACGTGTTGTTTTGCCCACCAAATGTGCACCATGGTGTTGTTTTTCCTACCGAAGATGCCTAGCGACCGATCCAACTGGCTGTTTTGCCCACCGAAGGTGCCTAGTGACCCTGTCGACAGTTGTTTTTCCCATTGAAGGTGCCTAACGACCTTGCGAACGAGCTATTTTGCCCACCGAAGGTGCACCAGTGGGCTATTTTACCTACCGAGGGCACGTAACAAGTTATTTTTCCAATTGAAGATGCCTAGCGACCATGTCGATGGGTTATTTTTCCCACCAAAGGTGCGCAGCGACAGCATCAACGAGCTGTTTTGCCCACCAATGGTGCACCAATAGGCAGTTTTTCCCACCAATCGGGCCAAGGGGCTATTTTGCCCACCGAAGATGCTCAATGGTGCTATTTTTCCTACCGAAGGTGCCCAATATGTTGTTTTTCCTACCGAAGGTGTCGAGCAACCGTGACGACAAGATGTTTTGCCCACTGAATGTGCACCAATGTGGTCTTTTTCCCACCGAAGGTGCCTAGTGATTGTGTATGGGCTGTTTTTGCTACCGAACGTGCACTAATGTGTTTTTTTTCTCACCAAAGGTGCTTAGCGGCTGTGCCGAGGGCCTTTTTCCCACTAAAGGTGCACTAATGTGTTGTTTTTCCCACCGAAGGTGCCTAGTGACCGTGCCGAAGAGCTATTTTTCCCATCGAAGGTGCACCAACATGCCGTTTTGTGCACCAAAGGTGCCTAATGAGTGTTTTTCCCACCAAAGGTGCCTGGCGACTGTGCCGAGGGGCTGTTTTGCCCACCGAAGGTGGACCAATGTGCTCATTTTCCCATAAAAGGTGCCAAATGTGCTGGTTTTTTGCACTGAAGGTGTCTAGTGATCGCGCCAAAGAGATGTTTGGCCACTAAAGGAGCACCAACGTGCTGTTTTGCCAACAGAAGGTGCCCAACAGGCTTTTTTTCTTGCGAAAGGTGCCTCGCAACCAAGCTAGCACACCGTTATGCCCATCGAAATTGTGCCAAGGTGTTGTTTTTCCCATCAAAGGTGCCTTGCCATCGTGCCAACGGGCTAGTTTTCCCACCAAACGTTCACCAAGGTGTTGTTTTTCCCACCGAAGCTGCACTATCATGTTGTTTTTCCCACTAAATGGGCACAGTGACCGTGCCGACTGCCTATATTTTGCCACAAAAGGTGGGCTGTTTTGCCAACTGAAGGCGCACTATAGTCTACTTTCCATACCGAAGTTGCCTAACTATTGTGCCGACGAGCTATTTTGCCCACCTAAGGTGCCCAGTGGTCAATTTTTCCCACCAAAGGTGCCTAGCGACCGTGCCAACTGGTTGTTTTCCTACCAAAGATGTGTTGTTTTTCCCATCCAAGGTTCTTAAAAGGTTGTTTTTCCCACTGAAGGTGCCAAACGGTCGTGCCAGCAGGTTATTTTTCCCACCAACTATGCACAAGGGTATTGCTTTTCCCACTAAAGCTGCACTATCATGCTGTTTTTCCCACCAAACGTGCACAGCGACCATGCCGACTGCCTATTTTTTTCCACCAAAGGTACACCGACATGTTGATTTACCAACTAAAGGTGCCGAACGAGCTATTTTTCTATCTGAAGGTGCCTAGCGACCGTGCCAATGGGTTGTTTTTCCCACCAAATTGTTGGATCGCGTATGGCTCGAGTATTCACAATACACTGCAGAAAAGACCATAATACAACAGGTTGTATAAAAAAAATTGTAGATTGCGCAAAATACCTTTTACACGGATTAACACGGATTGATGAACGTTATTCAGATTCGTAGACACTGCTACATGCGAATATCCTCTACCGGTATCCACACGAGCATGCACGATCTGGGTTGCGGCTATCGTATGCTAGCACGTTCCAAAAACCTTTTCGAATGCCGTACGTTATTCTCTCTCCGAAGGTGGCTAGGGTTTTGTGGAATAATGGTGTCGCATCTTATGAGACCTTAGGTTTCTCTATTTATAGAGAAAACCTAATCCTTTTAAGGCCCAATAAGTTTCGGCTCATTATATCTCATATAATAAAGCCTGACAACTTAATTCACTCTAGCCCAATAAATATATCCATATATATTTATTCAATGCCTAATAAATT
>JAOSBO010229627.1:0-14139 GCA_027563915.1 Erythroxylum rotundifolium | reverse complement strand
GCAACATACTAAATCACCCCCCCCCCCATTATGTGCATCATGAACTAACAATTCTTGAATTGAACTATTAGGCATGCAATAACTTCCCTTTCTTAAATAGAAATCCCTCATGCCTATAAAAATCAAGAAATGCAGCATGTTCACAAGCAACATACACATCTGAAAAATCAACCTCATGCGCATACATTTCTTTCATGTGCTCAAATCCTAACAACTTAAAAGAAAGAGTTTAAATGAAAGAATACCTTCTAGAGAGCACGTTGGCTACATCACTCTCTTTCCCTTGCTTGTATTGTATCACATATAGGAAGGATTCAATGAATTCCACCCATTCTGCATGTCACTTATTCAACTTGCTTTGCCCCTTCAAATGGTGCAATGATTCATGGTCAGTGTGAATTACAAATTCTTTAGCCAGTAGATAATGTTGCCATGTCTCTAATGCCCTCACCAACGCATATAGCTCCTTGTCACAAGTTGAGTAGTTGAGTTGTGCTCCATTTAGCTTCTCACTAAAATAAGCAATTGGGCTTTTTTCCTACATCAAAACAGCACCTATACCAATCCCAGAAGCATCATATTCGACTTCAAAAGTTAAATCAAAATTAGGCAGCCTCAACAATGGTGCATTACTCAACTTATCCTTTAACAATGCAAATGATGGAATTCTCATTTTGATACTTCCTAGATTTATGTCAAGATCATTTCGGCCTCTCCTTGCTCCTCCATAGTTTCTTCCTTCATTTAACATGGTGGCTTGATCATCAAACACTTCATTATATTCATCGTCAATTGGATGTGTTGGTTGTCTTCTCAAACTTGGAACATTTCGGCCCCCTTTTCAATTCTTTCATTCATGTCCCTTATTAGGATTTGCATTCTTTGGAACTCTTGCTGCATAGCTTTTATAATGAAAGCTTGGTCTTGTTTCTCAACTGCAGTTTCTTGAGAATCCACGTTCAATCTAAAATTTCAACAAAGAAAACAACAAAATAATCCTCACAAACACTCCCTCACGTGTTTACTCTCGTAGTAATGACACACCTCTCGTATTTTCACTCAAACTTTTTTTCCTCTTTTGAGCTCACACACTCTTGCCTTTTACCAGTCAAGCAATCTTTCGATGTTTATACTTAAGAGCCAAATCAAACAGCAATCAAATATCTTAGTGCAACCAATTTTAATTAAGAATTTCCAAGGAAATCCTAAACAAAGAATGAAAACATGCAAAATACTAGAAGCAAAATTGACGCAAACAACAAATTGAAAGCACACATTGAATTACCAACAAGTGTGTGATGATTTTATTTTAATTTATGCAGGAATGAATCAATATTACAGCCTTTTAATGTAATAGATGCAAATGGGCAGATTTAATAAAAGAAAACTAAAGGATGGAAGCAAATGACAAATCTGGAATTTAATATTAGAAACTTGAAATTCCCAAATGGAACCTCAAATTATCACTCAAAAACACTCTTAATAATATAAAGTATGGGTTTTGTCAGCAACCAAACTCAATTGAAATGAATCAGTTACGAACAACCGCAAAATGAGCTAATTGTACTCAAAGTGTTCTGAAATTTAAAACACCCAAAGAGCAGCTATAATCACGTTTTCCCTTGAACTTTTTAATATATTTCAGTATATTTGAAGCCAACAAAATTGAAGCAACAGTTGTTCAGCTCAATTGCACGTTTTTGATATGTAAGATCTTAAATTTTTTTTTTTGCACAAACAAGCCAAATAGAACGATTTTTTTTAGATTTCAGAATTAAATTATAATGATTTAGAACTGATTATACTGACTTTAAAAAAAACAGAAATTAACACATATAGCAAGGAAATGCCGAACTGAGTTTTTAAGGCTCAGTTGGGTATGACCAACAATAACTTCAATAGAACAGCAATAAACTGACACGAAACAGAAAGAAAGGATAAAGAATTACTTGATTGGAACCAATGCTCTGATACCAAATGTTGCGGAACCCCAAGACCCTCAATCGACGCTTAGAACTGATTACCAATCAAAACAGAATTAGTTTCTCAACAAAGAAATCAGACTAGGATTTGTTCTTACACCCAAGAACTCTTATGAAAATAACTCAAGTTAATTTTCAGAAATTCCCTTGAACCCCCAATCAATTAAGCACTCAAGAACACAAGAAATAGGAATTAAAATCGATAAAGAAAGATAAACTCAACTGCAATCAATAAGAACACCTTGCACATAAACATAACAGAAAGCAAAATCTCTCTATTCAAATCTGAAATTTTCAAATTACGACTTGACAAGCATTACATCAGAAAACAGCCTTTTTAGACAAAACATTAAAAATTGAAATAAATGTCTTCAAGGTAGTGGAGAACATGGTTGATGTAGAGAAAGTGGTGGAGAAGGTGGGTAGATGAAAAGACAATCTTCAATGTTGAGAGAGAGGTGGCTGCTGGAGAGACGCTTTGCTCCTTCAGATGCTTTGCTCGGGACCTTGTGACAGGATGGACAAAAGTTCCATATTGGGAAAACCTTCCATGTTGGCACATGAAGGATCTTGTTTTTCTTGAACAACCTCAATATGATTTCCCATGGCATCTCCTTGCACTTTAGCTCCATTTTCCAAATTTGGTGAAGTTTCCTTATTTGGAACCCGAAAACTTCATATTTGTATCACTTTCCAAATCTGTATCACTTTTGTTTTCTACTACTTGACATCCATAAATAAACAGTCAAACTAAAGTGATAAATAGAGCTCTAGGTTCTTTGATGCAAGTTATAGTTGGAAGAAACTTGAAAACATGGGAAGAATCCTTGCCATGCATTGAATTTGCTTACAATCAAACCATACATAGTGCTACTGGTTTTTCACCATTTGAACTCGTTTATGGTTTTAATCCTTTGCTTCTATTAGATCTTTTTCCATTACCATTGGGTGAAAGGCACAACTTGGATGGAAAGAAGAAAGTTGAGTTTGTGAAAAAGCTTCATGAAAAGGAGAAGCATAATATTGAAAGACGAAGCAATAAGAAAAGCTAGGAAACAAGGGTCAAAAGCAAGTAATATTCAAACTTGGTGATTGGGTTTAGGTACACTTTAGAAAAGAAATGTTTCCCAGCAAACGGAAATCAAATTTGCTGTTACGTGGAGATGGACCATTTCAAGTGGTGGAAGGATCAATGAGAATGCATACAAGATTGATTTGTTAGGTGAATACGGTGTTCATACTGCTTTCAATGTTCCTGATTTATCTCCTTTCGATTTTTTAGGTGAAGAAGATGATTTAAGGACAAATCCTTTTAAGGAAAAGGGGAATGATGGAGATCAAGCATCATAAGTGGCTTGAGGCAAGACAGAAGGATTGGCACATGGACGCGTTGGAGAGCTTGGCTAGTAAGGAGAAACACTTAAACAAGCTCAACAAAGTGATATTAGGGAAAAAGATCCATTGGAGTATCTTGGAGGTCCAATGACAAGGTTGCGGGCTAAGCATGCTAAAGAAGCTCTTAACAATCTAATGGTGGATCTATATGTAAAAGAAGAAGCTAAAACACTTGGGAACACGACACTAAGGTTTATTATAATAGCTTATTTTCCATACTAAGGGTTAGAGTCTTAGATTATTACATATGAGTCATATCATTTTAGCATTCATAAAATACAATTCATTCACGTGCATATCATTAGTATACACACATGAATTATGACTTCGTGTACATTGCAAAGATAGTATATGCACTCAATTAACATATTCTAGGATATAAAAGGTTTTAAATGATTATGATGTAAATTGTGTATTGTTTATGTCGGGAATTTTAGTTTGATTGGTTACAAGTAGTAAATTTGGAATTAATTGTTACCATTAGAAAACTGATGAATTAAAATGTATATTTAGACTAGGATAAATGCCAAGTGGCAAGACAAGTTGTCACATGAAAAATTAGGATGACTAAGCCTATGAAATAAGTGACAAATGACGTTAATAAATCAGTGACATTGGCATGGGTAATTAATTGACAACTGGTAATAATAATTGAGTGACAAATGGATTAGTAACTAGGTGACATTGGCAGCTTATGGAGGAGATAAGTAGCCTACATGCTTAGGGACATATGTCAATGTAACATGGTGACATCTAGCATCTAAGGAGTTACGTTTCTGTAGGAGTAGTTTCAGCTTTGTTCATTCTTCTTCTCTTTTAATCTCTTACCACCGAAACCTGCTTCTATCTCCCATTCCTATGTTTTTCTTGAGCTATGCTAAATTACCACACTAAATACATACTTTTCCCTTCACAAGATAGCTCAAGAACCATATTATTGTTGTCTTTTATCCTAGCTAAAAACCATCCAATTTCCACCTTGAATTTGGGATGATTTTGCATGCATGAAGAGCTAGGCAGATTTGATGAATTGAGCTAAAATTGGAAGCTAAATAAGTAAGTAAAGTGTTGTTCTTTATGGCATGTTAAAATAGAAAGATTAAGATGATTGAATTGGGATAGATTTTATGTGACGTTGATATTGAAGATGTGCTAGAAAATGGAGAATGAATGGGTACTTTTCTGTTCTATTTTTGCATGTACGAAAATAGTAGTTTATGGGCTGTTTTATGGATGATTTAACTTAGGATTTGAAGTATAATTGATGAGGAATTCACGCTAAAGATGCGTCTTATTAAGGTGTTTTCAAATATGGAAAATTAGAGTTCTAGGTGTGTTTGTAAAAAAATGTCTGTTAATGACATAAGTGAGCAGAATTTTGTAAGCCTTAGTATAACCAATATGGAAGTTAAATTAACCTTAAAGGACATGAAATCTTCAAAATTTCAGGTGTTAGTGTGTCTCTAAGCTTGTAAAATTCATGAAGTATTGAAGATATTAAAGTTACATACATTGGTGATGTTGATGACAAATTTTGGAATTTTAATTTCAGCCTTATATGCATGTTGAACCAGTTTAGAAATTTCACTCTAAATTGGTATATTTGGACTTTATTAAGGCTAGGAATGAGCATAGATTGTTTCTTAATTAATTAGTTAAGAGCTTGATAAGTTTATGTAGTTAATTGATGTCATAATCTAAAGAATGGACTGTTTTGATATGGTTGAGTTCAAATCTAGAAATTATGATTTGTTAAAGGAATAAATGAGTTCTTTTAACGCAAACATGATCTTAAGGACATGGGTAATGTGTATAAGGTATGAATGAATAAGGATTGAAGAACATGGGGTATTTATGAATGAGAATTGGGTAAATATATGAATATACATTGTTTGGAAAAGTTTGGTGAATGAATATGTTTAGCTTGCTGAAATTCTAGATTTATAGTAACAATTGTGTGTGTATTATAAGAGGATTTTGATCATGAAAATTTTTAAGGATAAGTGTAAAGTATGGTTAATGAATTTGGAGTAAATCAAGCTAACTTAAAGGTACAAACCTGATTGCAAAATGGTAGTATACAAAATATGATGTTTGAGTGGTCAATATTTATGAATAGTTACATACCCAGAAAGGTCAATTGAGCATGCTTAAACATGACACATATATGTGTGCAAGATTGAATATTCATATGATTAATCAACTTAGTTATGTGTGAACTATATGTGTGTATTGCATGACTAAAGAAGCACAAATTGATCACCAGCATCCAAACATTGTTGAGTCATTAAGGCAATAGCTTATCTAGAGCATACTGTGAGTTAACCTAGATGTTTTCTCACTATGACTGAATTGTTTTTGATTAATTTTTAGATATTGAACCATTATTGATATGATTGTTATCATTCCAGATATTGATGGTCTTAAGAGTTTGATATTCAGGATTGTATTGGAAGTGCTTTCTAATTGTATGTGAATAAGGAAGATGCATACTCAACTAAATGCTGAATGCTAGAATCAGATCCAATGAATGTGATAAATGACTATGCACATTGAATGAAAGCTAACGATAGCATATTATGTGAATTGATGCATTCCATGACATTGTTATGCATAATCAAATAAAGAAGTTGTGACTGGAGTGACCAGTGTGAAAAAGAGCTTAAAGGTCATAAATGTGCACAAAGAGCCACAAAATCAATTATTAATAAGTCTAGTATCTACAATGGGTACGGTATAGAATATGAAATGAGCTTAGTATCCACAACAAATAAGGGATAGTAAATAGGCACTTGGTCAAAACAAAGTAAAAATGAAAGTGGAGTTGTGTGCATATATATATATACATATATATATATATGTATGTATGCATCATGTAAATAATTGCGAAGAATTACTAAATTGTGTTGATATAGTGATATGCAATGTTTATGTACATGTTGATGATATGAATGAGTGAGAATAATGATTGGATTATTTTGAAATAATTATATGAAATGTTTGTGGTTTATGATGTATTGTTGAGATATGATGTATATTGTGATCTGATATTCAATATTGAATGATACGATACATCTACTGAATTGGGAAATACACTTGTGAATTTGGTTTATACTTGTGATAGTTGTGTTCTGACTTGAGTGAACATATCGATGATGGTTCACTCACTGAGTTCGCAAACTCATCAAAATTGCAACTTTGTTTTTCAGGTACAAGGGAGACCTAACTTCTACGATGATATAATAGAAGTGTAGTACTGTCAATTTTGGAAACAAGAAATGTAACATGGATTATGAAATGTAACATGCGGAGTCTAGATAGAATACTTTTGTTTAGCTTCTCCTTTCATGTTGAACTTTTTGTATAAAACTTTAAACTCCCAAATGTTATATTATGTATAAACATGGATTATAAAATGTAACAAAGATATAAGTAAGTTTCATTTTGTGAATGAAATTAGGAGTTTTGATCTTTGGAAATCCTTATGTTTTGTATGATGCCATAATAAGTTGATGTGATTGCTCTAACATGCCATTTTCATAGGGTATGTTCTTAAATGTCCTCTGGATGTTTGGGCATATGCTCTATGGTAGTGGTGCATTACATTTATAATGATGATTCAAGGCTTGGAGTAATGTGTTGAACTTATTGAAGAAGGCTGGACCTAATGTATAACTTGAATGTTACAGTTAAACTATTTTGAGCATCTTTGGGCCAATTGCTTGGGCTTCTTATTTTATTTATTTAGAACTTTTACTTATGCTATGTAGGACTTAAATAAGTGGTTCTTACCTTAAATAAGCCTAGTTACGTTTTTGGGTTTGTCTGAGCCTAATTAACTTGTTTTAAGCTTATTTGTTAGAAAGTTTGTTCTAGAATGGGCCAAAACCCATTCCTGCCATTATGAAATTCGTCCAAGTCATTATGGTTAGTATAAATACTATTTATTTCAAGTATTGTAGGCAGACTTCATTCATTCAATATTCAAAAAAAAAAGTGTTCTTTTGCATTACTTTAGAGAAATCCTTCCTTGTTGTTCTTTAAAGAGTTGGTTTTCATTCAAGCAAGTGCTTGTCAAGATCAAACCCATTCCTTATCGGCCCCAATCCTTCCTAATTTCTGTGGGTGTGGCAGAAATACCTTCTGAGTTGTCTTTTTCATTCTTGTGCAATATTGAACATTCCTTAGATCCTAGATTCGTGATTTGTGTTTCATCCAATATAAGGTGAAGAGCTTATCACAAGTATCGTTCAAAATGCCAAAACCCTAAATTTGTCCCACCTCTACTTTACTGATTATTTATTTTGTTATACTAATATAGACCCCCCTCGAAGTGGGCAGAAGGGACCTAAAATGTTGTGAATGTTATTGCTTTTCAGCAAACAAAGAGAAAAGCTTCTTATTTATCTCTTAAATTGATAGTAATTTTTTGCTTATTTGTAGGACATAATTGGATTCTAGCCAACAAAATTGCTAGTCAAGTACTTTGAATTGCCTCTAATAACCATAAAGCTAGTTTCCAAGGTCTATCTTTTCTAAATACTAAAAATGGAGGCAAGAATTACAAACTAGACAGCTATTATTGTTTTCACTATTGGCAGTTGTAGCCAACACCAATGAGTACGAGTTGATCTAAAAAGAATTGGTTATTAATGATTGATTTATTAAAAATTACCTATTTATACTATAAAATATTATTGGATTGAATTAAAGTAACGATTACGAAAAAATAATCAATAAATAAACTAGATTCATGTAAGATATTCTTTACTATAATTTGACCTTACTCTGATTTAATCAACAAGTCTGGTTCTTTGCACTAATAAGAGTTCCTAATTAATAGTTATGTTCTATCTTGAGCAACATAATTCATATTCCTAAATTTAATTAGATGAAATCTCTTTCCAATTTAACTACTGATTACTACATTAATTTGATTCGTAAACTCTCATAACTTGAAAAGATAAATCTCTCAACGTACACATCTAATTATTGAATTTTTAACTCTCATTCCTTGAATTCAATATAATACTTGAAATCAAATCTCTAGAAAAATGGGAATTTCATTAAATCAAAGCAAACGTTTGAGATATCAAATGTTAGTGTCCATCTAACACATGCATGGAGGTGATTCGATGAAGGGTTGTCCTGAAATCCTTGGAAGTTAATGATGGTGGCGTCAAATTGATGGGTTTTCGGATGTCGGAAGTTTCAGCGAGAAAGGACAAGAAAGAAGAAGATTCAAAATTCAACAAAAAGAGAAGATAAGCAAGGTTCAGTACCTACTAGACCTCACGAATACTTGATTCTAGCAACCTAGATGATCAGAACTAAAAACCAAGAAGATTGAATCAAACAAACATACCCAATTTGAGAAAAATTGATAAGTGAATTATTGATTCATTTGAAACAAGAACAAAGGGAAGAAACCTCATGATAGCCGGCGACTCAATCAAAAGAATAATGGTTAACTATCTTACAAAAAACCCTAATGAATCTATTTATACCTAGGCTTAATAATAAGTACTCGGGCTTTAAGTCTTAACATAAAATAATTTAAAAAAGTTCTAATGTATGGGCTTAAGCGAACAAGTGAGCCTATCTTAGTTAAAACCACATATGGTTGGCCTATTAGTTTAAGTCTTCAAGTCTCAAGGGTATCTGGCCCAAAGATTTGAGATAGATGGATCAATTTAGGCTGGGATCCATAAAGCTCTCCTCTAATAGGTTTGGACTGTTCCATCCTCTCCAAAAGAAAGCCCACATGTGCATGGAGAGCCTTCTTAAGTCTTTTGGCTCTAGTTCTTATCATGGGCCTAACTGACATAGCTAGCTCTCCTCCCTTGCCTCTGTCATTCACGCCAACTCCATGGCAATCTGTGGTCCTGCTCACATTAGTCCCTCCGTCCTCAAAAAGATTTATCCTCGAATCTAAATCTATGTCAAAATGAGATAAGTTAGTAATATTGAAGGTAGCAGACACGTCATACTTACCTGGCAAGTCGATCTTGTAAGCGTTGTCATTGATTTTCTCCATGACTTGGAAAGGACTAACACCCCGCGGGTCCAGCTTGGATTTCCTTTGAGGAGGGAAATGCTCCTTCCTAAGGGGCACCTAAACCTAGTCTCCAGGTTTGAAAGTCACCAAATTTCGTCATTTATTGGCTTGACGAGCATAGACCTTGTTTCTTTCCTCAATGTGTTATTGTGCCTTCTGATGAATCTCCTTCACTATTTTGGCTTTCCTCTTCCCATCTATACTAGACAACTCATGTAGAGGTAAAGGAACCAAATCTAAGACAGTCAAAGGATTAAGCCCACAAAAAATCTCAAAAGGCGAGAACCTTGTGGTATAATGTAACATCTATTATATGCAAACTCAATGAATGGCAAGCAATCACCCCAAGTTTTCAAATTTCTCCCTACAATAGTGTGCAACAAAGTCCCCAAGGATCTATTCACAACGTCAATTTGTCCATCAGTCTATGGGTGGCAAGTAGTAGTATATAACAGTTTAGTTCCCAACTTTCCCATCAATACACGTCAAAAATGACTAAAAAATTTAGCATCTCTATTCGAAAAATAGACTTAGGAATACCATGCAATTATAAAACATGTTTAAAGAACAAATCAGCAACAAACATGGCATCATCAGTCTTATGGCATGCAATGAAATGCATCATTTTACTAAATCTATCCACATCAACAAAGATGTTATCAAACCTCCTCTTTTTCTTAGGTAAACCCAAAATAAAGTCCATAGATATATCCATCCAAAGGTCAGTAGGTATAGGCAAAGGGGTATACAATCCATGAGGTTTAGAAGTAGATTGACCTATCTATAGGTAATGCATCGGTTACATACACGCTCTACATCCTTGTGCATACATGGCCAATGAAAATGTTCATGTACGATATCTAATGTCTTGGCAACCCCAAAATGCCCCATTAACCCACCACTATGGGCCTCATGCACAAACAACTCACGCAAAGAACAATTAGGTACACACAAAGTACTTGCGAAATGTACCATGTTCATATGCGGTATACATGCTAGCAAAATCAACATCTGTGGTATACAATTCCTTAATTTGCGCAAATCCCAACAATTTAGAACTAAGTGTAAAGATTAAGGAATACCTCCTAGATAAGGAGTTAACCACTACATTTTCCTTCCCTTGCTTGTAGTGCAGAACATATGGAAAAGTCTCCAAAAACTCCATCCAAGTCGCATGTCTCTTACTCAACTCACCTTGGCTCTTCAAATGCTTAAGCAACTTATGATCTGTTTGAACGACAAACTCCTTTGGAAAGGTAGTGCTGCCACACCTCTAATGCTCTCACCATGGCATAGAGTTCCTTATCATAGGTCGGATAGTTGAGTTGGGCACCACTTAACTTTTCACTGAATTATGCAATTGGTTTTCCTTCCTGTAACAACACAACACCTACACCAATCCTAGAAGCATCACATTCAACTTCAAACATTTTATCAAAATTGGGCAAACAAAGAATAGGAGTAGAGCATAATTTTTATTTTAACAAATTAAATGCATGCTCTTGCTCCTTCCTCCACGTAAAACCTCTCTCTTTCTTGATTACCTTAGTCAAAGGTGCAGTAATGGTAGAGAAATCCTTTACAAACCTCTGATAGAAACTAGCAAGTCCATGAGAACTCCTCACCACGGTAACACTCTTAGGGTTCAACCATTCTTGAATAGCCTTTACCTTCTCACTATCCACTTCAACTCCCTTCGAACTAACCATAAATCCTAAGAATTTCAACTTATCAATGCAAAGCATACACTTCTTAAGATTTGCATATAACTTCTCCTTTCCCAACACATCAAGAGCATGCTTTACATGCATGACATACTCATCCAATGTATTGCTATACGCAAGAATATCATCAAAGTAAACAACTACAAATCTGCCTAGAAATTCACTCAAAACATGATTCACTAACCTTAAAGATGATAGGTGCATTAGTTAATCCAAAAGGCATCACTAACCACTCAAACAACCCATACCTAGTTTTAAAAGCAGTTTTCTATTCATCCCCAGGTTGCATTCGAATTTGATGATAACCACTTTTCAGATCAGTTTTTGTGAACATGCATGCACCATACAATTCATCCAACATATCGTTAACTTAGGAATGGTATGTCTGTACTTTACAGTGATTTTGTTCATAGCTTTGTAATCCATGCACATCCTCCACGTTCCATCCATCTTTGGCACCAACAAGATAGGAACAACACACGGACTCAAACTTTCCCTCACATAAGCCATCTCCAATAGCTCATCCACTTGCCTTTGAAGATCCTTCGTCTCCTTAGGATTGCTCCTATAAGCTAGTTGGTTTCGTATTTGAGCTCTAGGCACCAAGCCAATTTGATGCTCAATACGCCGTAAGGGTGGTAGCCCTTTAGGTATTTCCTCAGGAAAGACAGCTCCATATTCCTGTAAAATAGGCTTTAAAACACTTGGAAAATTTTGATTAGGGTTAGTATCTGCCATAAAACATTCCCTATATCTAACTACCACAAGTGCTCTTTTCTCTCCACATGCTCTCCTCATTGGTAAACAAGTTCACCCTCTTATTTTTTCTCTCTTCTTTTCTCTCTCTGCACATCTCACTTTCTTTTTCTCACTCGTTTAGTCATTCCCCATTAGGCTAATCTCATTTTTCTTTTAGGCCTCTTTTCCTTCTTCTATTTTTTGAAATTCACTACTCCCTCCTCACTTTTCATAGGTACCACATCACAAAGTATCTCATACTCATACATCGAAAATCACACTAACACCTGCTTTGTCACTTTCACCTCACTACTGTCATTAAACCAATGTAACTTGTATGGCTCAGGATGCTTCCTACATGTTAACCCCAATTAACCACCATAGTCATACAAGCTACATTTGCATAACTATCCCTATCTATAATCAGATTACAAACTTTCTTCTCACTAAATACCTCGAATGAAATAAGTTTTCTCTTTGATCTAAAGCCTCCTCCTTTACCCGAGCACTCAAAACCCTCCTCACAATAAGTGCTTCTCCTATGGTAGCCCTCTCCACGCAATCATCATTGCTATCATTTTCATCATATGGCAAGGGATCACATTCACTATCATCCTTATACTCAACTACCCCATTCTCCCTCATATATATAACTTTCTTATTAGGACATTGGGATGCAATATGACCCAAATCCAATCGTTTGAAGCATTTAACACTAAAATGTTTACTAGAAGAGGCTTGGGTGTTAGGTTTACCTTTTATTTTCGCCCCTACATCCGGCCACTTTGAAGTCTCCTTAAAGTTGACACCTTTGTCGTTCGGTCTCTCCTCCCTTTTGGCCCCTTTTGAGTTCCAATTATGGCTAGAACTCGTTCCACCCCTAGCTGTCACTCTAGCCTTGAGTTGCTTCTCCACTTTCATGACCATTTTCACCATGTCTTCAATCTCCATATAGTGTTGCAACTCCACCACATTGGCTATCTCCTAGTTTAAACCACTCAAGAAGCATGCCATAGTAGCCTCTGGGTCCTCCTCAATATTAGCTTGGATCATGGCTATCTCCGTCTCCTTGTGGTAGTCCTCCACTGACCTAGACCCTTGTGTGAGTCTTTGCAAGTTTTGATGCATCTCCCGGTAATAATATGAAGGAACAAACCGCTTCCTCATGCATGCCTTCATTGCTGCCAATCTAGTGATGGGGTGCTCTCCATTCCTCCTTCGAGACATCACCAATTGATCCCACCATATTAATGCATAGTTAGTGAACTCAACAGCAGCAAGCTTTACCTTTTTCTCCTCAAAGAAGTTGCGTCACTCAAAAATCAAGTCCACTTTTTGCTCCCATTTCAAGTAAGCCTCAGCATCATTCCTACCCTTGAAGGATGGAATTTGCATCTTGATGGATTTGAGGTCTCCATCTCGCCCGTTGAGCGGTTCTCCTCTCCTAGCCCTTTTAGGCATGTGCTCCCCATACTACTCCTCATCAAATTCATCTTCCTCAACCTCATACTGTGGTGGTGGTGGTTGATGAAAAGGAGGTGCTTGCCGTCGAAATGCAACACGTCTGAGCTCTGTAATCTACTAACCTTGCCTCTCCATGGCCTCCCTTATTTCGATACATGTCAGATTGAGCCTCTCGAGCCGCTGTTGAATGGCTCTCCAAGTGAGGGCATTCACCTCTCCAATTCAACTCTCATCATGTTCTCCTCCTCCCTGAGACATTGTATAAACTAATTCCTTCCTGCAAAACAAATGTTAGCAATAATAGCCTCACAACACTCCCTCATGTGTTTCACTCAAGTCAAAGTCACTCCCCTGGTGTTTCACATGACTTTTGCTATCAATTGCATTCACACACTTTTGCCTCTTACCACTCAATTTCCACTAAAATTCAAGTCACAAGTCGGAACCAAGTTTCTACCGATCAACATCCCAAAAAAGTAGCATGTATGTTCAAACAAATTGCAATATAAATCCAACAATTAACAAGGAAAGATTTCAACTTGAAACTAAAGCAAACATTTTTTTTGATTTTTCGGATTTCTTTTTTCGATTTTTTGGACTTTTTAAGGATTTCTTTTTGGACTTTTTCTGGACTTTTTTTTCGTTTTTCCCCTTTTTTGGGTTTTTTTTGTAATACCCGGTATCTAGTTTAACCGGTACATGAAATAAATTGATATTTAGACTTATGTCATTAAAACCAGAACAGTGAATAATAATTTTTAGTGACATCAAATTAATG
>JAOSBO010229612.1:0-14139 GCA_027563915.1 Erythroxylum rotundifolium | reverse complement strand
AAATATATGTGGATATATTTATTGGGCTAGATTGAATTAAGTTGTCGGGCTTTTATTATATGAGATATAATATGGGCCAAAACTTATTGGGCTTCCATAATCCTAATAGGTTTAACATTATGATATTCTTATTCCTAATTAGATTAGGAATTAGGTTTCCTCTATAAATAGAGAACTATGTCTCATTAGAAGAGAGACGAAAACCCTAGCCACCTAAAAACCTAGCCGTTCGTTCTTTTTCTGAGAGAAATATTGGTACGACATTATAAAGTGTTTTAGAATGTACTAGCGCACATTAGCCACGTCCGGATCGTTCATCCTCGTATGGATATTGGTAAAGGTCATTTCCGTATTATAGCGTCTATAGATCTAAAAAATAAGTACCAATCTATGTCAAGAGATAATTTCATACATGTTGTCAAATTTCAATTATACTTCTCGTTGTATAGTATGGTCCATTCTGTTGCTTGTTGTGAATACCCAGACCATAGGCGATCCAACACAACATTCAATTGTGGGCTTTAAAAATTCCATTTATATTTCTTACTTTGCTTGACAACCTTTCTTGAAGCCAGGTGGGGAATCTTATTGGACTTAGATAATTCAATTACCGATTTGCCCTTATATTGGTTTTTCCTCCTAGATCTCTTGTTTTACTCTATATGGTGATTAACACACATGATCTCATCTTGGTGTTAAGACTTGATGGGTAGCTAGTCCATCAAACTCTTGGTGCCAGTTTAATCATCAATCTCCATAAAACATCTAGAAGTAATGATATCACTATAAACTCTCTATTTGAGTAAATGTTCCCTAATACATGTTTCAATTAAGAATTCCAACATGCAGACGCTGGATTATACTCTGTGAAAATTCATTCCGATCATATCAGGAATTACAATGAAACACATATGAGTTCAATACTCATCAAGATTATGGTCTATAATAAGCAAATGCTAAAATGTACGTTTTAAGATTAAAGTAATGACCTACTTTATTCATTAAAACAAACGTGATTCCAGATTCATTTTATAGTGCCATTAGCGATAGTCGACTACTATCATGATATGAAACTCATCATTCCCTTGAAGTAAACTCCTTTACTTATATAGAGATAAATCGTAAAACTACTGTCTAAACCATAATCAAGTGACCAACTTGATTATTCAACTAGGAATCAATTAATTTAGATTCTAATAATATACATGTTTCCCACACTTGGTTCCTTATGACTAGTTACATTGTACTTATACAAATAAAACCAAACTCTTTTGCTTTATTACTAATAAATATTTTCATTACAAACCTGTAACTGGAAGAAGATTAAGTTACATGTAAATATACTTGCTTTCCAGGGCACTATATTTATGTAAGTCTAACATATATAACCATTCTTTAATTAAAAGACACATCCAAAAGTACATGAGACTCTTGTGGTCCGTGTATATCCTACATCTTTCCCCACATATCCTACTTCTTGTGGTTAGTGTATAAAAATTCTCACTTTTGTCACATTCTAAGGCAGTTCCAATTGAAAATTGCCTTAATTTTAGTATGATCTACCTTGATACCATCGGAAGAGATGATGTGCTCGAGGAAAGGAACTTCCCATAGCTAAAAATCAAATTTGCTCAATTCAGGAAATAATTTCTTTTCTCAAAGTTTGTAGCACAATTTTCAAATGCTAAACATGTTACTCTTCATTCTCTGAATAGACCAATATATTAATATTATCTACAAACACCACAATAAATTATTCTAGTAGGGTCGAGACACCTTATTCATCAAATCCACGAAAGCAATTGGTACATAACTCATAATGGCTATATTGGGTCTTAAATGGAGTCTTTGGAACTTCTACATTTTTTATCCGAAGCTAGTAATAACCTAATTGCAAATCAATCTTAGAGAACACTCCTACACCTTTGAACTGATCAAACAAATCTTCTATTATGGGAAATGGATACTTATTCATTAAAGTTACCTTGTTCAACTATCTATAATCTATAAACATTCGTAAGTTGACATCCTTCTGGATAAAAGGGACTGGCATTCCTTATGTTGACACACGAGGCTGGATAAAACCTTTGTCTAAAAGTTCTTGTAATTAAGTCTTTAACTCTTTTAACTCTGTAGGATCCATTCTATATTGTTCCAAATAAATTTCAATAGATAATTCTACCTCCTTCTCAGGTGGCAACCCGGTAACTCTTTTAGAAACACATCAGGAAACTCATTTACTTCTAATATGTCTTATGAGATCGTTGATCTTGGTTTTTTCATATGTATATATTCTAATTAATAACCTTAATAATCTGCAAGAATGCGAGTCATTTGCCTAATACCTAAGGTGTCAATGCCACGAATAGGGATAATCTAATCCTAAAATCTAAAGCAAAAACAATTCGCAATAATTCAAAATGTTACGAAACTCTACTAAAAATTTAATTCAATCATGTAACTCAATAACAAGAATTAATTAGATAAATATTAGCAAGTAGTAGTTGCAACCACTCTCAAGAATTAACCTAAAGAAACTATCAAATTGAGAGGAAGGGAAATTTTTACCTATCTTTAACGCTAACCTAATTGGTTATGAATTTTTGGATTATTGCTCCTAAACGATCCTAAGGTTGATTACTCTCTCTTGAGTTATACCCATTAACCCTAAATTGTATACCCTAATCAGATTATGGAAAATTACAGTCTCTCAATTAACAATCTATCCAAAACCCTAATTAGATCTAAAGTTGTCCAATAAACTATCGGGAACCTATATGAGATCTCTCTCCACAGAATTACTTATTTGATTAATTTCTTGTTCTTATTAAATCACCAAACTTTTGTTAGCCCAATTTAATTTTTTTCATTTGATTCACCTTCTCAATCTATCATTGAATTATACAATCACAGAAATCATTCACAATAAATCCAATATACATAAATAATAAGTTTTTATTTAATAAAAGATTAAAAAATCAAAGGTGAGTATAGAATATCTCTCCATTCATAATCCTATCATGAAACTGCTATTCCCAATTCTATACAATAATGAAAATGGAAAACAATAAGAAATACAATTCTAAATGGAGACAGGGGGCAGCGATGCCAGGAAACTCCAAATTCGGGAAGTATGTCGATGTTGACTTCTTCTCCACTTCTCTCTTCCTTCTTCTCTTTCTCAATCTCTCAACAATTCTCTCTAGGGTTTCTTTCCAAAGTGGCCAATGTAAAAGCATTGTCATCTTCTTTGTCTTATTCTTTATATAGCCTTTGTGTTCTAATCAGCCCTAGGGTTTTTTTTTGGGTACAAAAGGTCCTAAAACTCCCTTGAAACTTGACTTTTCTGAGTGTCTGTGGATCTGTCCGACACAGGCCATGACCATGACTCTGTAAGCCACGATCGTTGGCCACATCTGAGCCTTCTATCATGACCATGGCATAAGTTGTATCTTGGGCTTCTGTCACGATCGTGGCATAGGCTAACTCCAGTGCTTCTGACATGTTCGTGGCCTATTATGCCGCAATCATGGGCCATTGTTTTGGCCGAGTGTCTTCAAAACTTCGCTATTATTCAATGTTGACCTTAAAACAATAAAAAACACATCAAGGTACCTTAAAGACATAATAGTTAAGCTAAAAGACTTGACTAACCCATAAAACACTTAAACACAATTAATTAACAAACTAACATTAATCATAACCAAAATGCAAACTAAACAATTAAATTAATACTTAAATACATACCAAACTAAGCCTTAAAATGAGTGTCTTCAAAACTTCGCCTTTATTTAATGTTGACCCTGAAACACTAACAAACACACCAAGGTACCTTAAAGACGTAAATAATTAAGCTAAAAGACTTGACTAACCCATAAAACACTTAAACACACTTAATTGACAAACTAAAATTAATTCTAACCTAAACGTTGACACAATTCACAAAATGCAACCTAGCAACTATCATTCAATATGAAAAATCACATTCAAAGCAAAACACATAACCTTCTCCACACTTAAATAACACATTGTCCTTAATATGAGAAGGGGACAAATAAACACATAAGGAAAGAAGAAACATAAATTAAAGTTTAAAATAAAAATGAAGACTAAATTTGAAAAGAAAGTAGGTTAGAACATAGCCTCATGGTGATGGAGGCGGGGACGGTGTTGGAGGTGGCAATTGAATGCCTTAAGCCTCGAAATAATGATAGATACAATGTATGTCCCAACTTTAATGTTTTTAAGTTTGGGCCATCTCTTTTATCCTTTTGGAGTTCTCCGTCAGTGTATCTATAATTACCTTGGTGTTTGTAGAGATTGTATCCAATACTTTCTTCCATCCTTCCATCCCTATTCTTTTACTTCTTCCTCTGCCTCGGATTCCTTGCTGATCAAATCCTCTTCTTGTTGTTGTTGAGCACTTGAACTCGCCTCAGTAGTCCTGCCCTTGACTTGTGTCTTCACACTAATATCTCGAAGTTCCATTTTGTAGGATTTCAAGATTTTGGCTCACCATAGATGATGATGGTTCATAAATTTAGGATAGTAGACTATGAGTCCATTGCACTTAACTTTATTGTTATTAGCAATTGTCAAAACCAAGTACCTAACTCCTAAGTTATTAATCCTCTTCTTTCAAGCAGCAATAATGACATTAAAAATTAGGTAGTTGTGCAAACTGGGATGCTATCATCCATACAACACAATATGAGAAGTTCTTTCATCAAACACTTATTGGTTTTTGTTCTGTCAAACATAGTTCGAAAAAGAACTTGGGCATCAACAAGTGTTTGTGACTTTTAATAATATTGTTATGGGAGTTCTTACGGTCGAAATGTTCTAACTTAATTAGTTTAGTCTCGTAGGGTTGACATGGAAATCATCATACTGATCTACTATGGACGACTCAGGCAAACCAAAAATTTCATACAAAGTTTCATGATCAAGCCCATAAGGTTGTCCCCACATCCTAAACCACAATTCTCTTGGTTTATTAGATTCTTACTGATAGAATTTAAAAGAATTATAAGGTAAGTTCTTCGTAAACTAGGAATTGAAATTAAATGAATTGATTTCAAGATGAAAATACTTTGGAACCATAATTTGTTTGTTGCGAAGAGAATGAAAATGGGTACCTTTCTTATTTAAGAAGATCGGGAAAGGTACTCTGTAATCAGTTGCCTTATTTCTTTTCCCTCGTCCCGAGACATGGATTCACCCCACAAATTAATCGCGCCTTACTATTTGGTTGATGTGTGACATATTGCCTTGCAAGTCCGTAAAAGTTAGAAGAAACTGGAAGTTTGAAATTTAGAGGTTTCAAATTTAAACAGATAAAGTAAAAATGAATGTGGGTGAAAAAATGAATTTATAACTGAATATATAGATGAATGGAGGGTAAAATGGAAAAATTTGATAATGATAGTCACGTGTCCCCAATTTTTTCTACCCTACCACAGGCCACAATCGTGGCTTACACCAATTATTTTTTTTCTTCTTCACTTAGAAGTTACTTCTAAATACTTTACGTCCCTTTCACCTCTCTTTGTGTACTTCATCAATCGCCAAATTAATATTGAAGTTTGATAGGTGTAAATTACATCATTTTTTAGGGCTTATTTTGTTATGTATTAAATGTTAATTTGATCGTTTAGCATATGCTTAGGTTAAAATTGTGTTATTTTCTATTTTTAAGTGTTTTTATGGCTTAGTATAAGCTTTTGAGCTTAAATATTATGTTTTTGAGGTACCTTGGTGTGTTTGCTAATTTTTCTAGGTCAACATTGAAGAGTAGATAGGTTTTGGAGACATTCAGGCCGAAGCAGCGACCTACGATCATGGCCCAAATTCCATAATCTTGGGTTGGCTCCAATACTTTTGTCACAATCGTGGCATAATAGGTGACGATCATGACAAAAGCATTGGAGCTAGCCCAGGATCGCGACAGAAGCCTAAGATACTGCCCATGATCATGGCCTGACTGCCATGATCATTACAGAAGGGTTGGATGTGGCCTACAATGGTAGGATACAGGGCAATGATCCTAGCCTGCGTCGGGCAGATGCATAAATAATTGAAAACTACCAGTTTTAAGGGATTTTATTGACTTTTCGAGCCCAAAAAAACCCTAAGACAGCTCAGAACACAAAAAATATTTAATGAACAAGATAAAGGAGATTAAGAGCTTTCGTATTACCCACCAATTGAGAAACCCTAACGATAGTGCATCAAGAGATTGAGAAAGAGAATAAGGAAGAGAGACCTGGAGAAGAAGCCTACATGAAGTACTTCCCAGAATAGGAGGTTTCCCACTGTTGCTACCTCTGTCATCTATTCCAATCATATTTTCTTTTTTTTCAATTTTATTAATGTATATAATTGGGATAGCCATTTATGAATAGGATCATTGAATGTTGAGGAATGTCTGAACTCACCTTCGAGTTGTTTTATTCTTGATTTAATGAAATTTGATTGTTTGTAATTTTATTGGATTAATCGTTATTTAAATTCTGCGCTTATATGATTTAGTGATAAACTGAGAGGGTGAATCAAGTGAAAATTATTAAATTGGGCTAATGAGAGTTAGGTATTAATAAAATGAGAATTAAATAAAATTTGTAATTTGTTCGAAAACAAATTTTGCATAGGATTCTCGTTAGTTTTTGGACAACTTCAGATCTAATTAGGCTTTTGGATAGATTGTTAATCAAAAGTGTTGGGCCCCGAATTATTTTTATTTTAGGAAGCAGGATTTGAATAAATTTTGTGGTATTGTTGGATAAATCATATTAAATTGGAATCTAGTTGTCATGTCATGTTTAGGAGGGTTCATTTTATGCATTGATGGGAATTTGAAGCATTAAACCGAAGAATTGAAAATTTAAGTTAGAGTATAGTATGGTGTAAGTTAAATTGAAAAATTAAGAATGCATAAGGGTATTTTGGGTGGATTACTTAAGGTTAGAAGCACTAAGGCATTAAAAGAAGGGTAAGGTGGACTTCTCTCACCCGTTAAAGGTAGAATGGGAAGAGGAAAAGATTGTCTAGTAAATAAGAAGATCTAAATACGAGACTAAAGGAAAGAAGGAGAGAAAAATAAAAAAGGAAGTGAGAGAAAGAAGAAGAGAATTTTCGGTGAAGTTGAACTAGGTCACGAGTTTTCTTAGTCTTAAAGAGAGAATTTGAGGTTACTCAAGAAGGGAAAAAGAAAGAGGAAAGGAAGAGTTTTCTTTAGAGTCAAGAATCTCACTAGTTGGTAAAGATTCAAGGTAAGTCGATTTCTAATCTCTTAGAGTTTTGAGGGGTTTTGGTTCAAAGAGCTTGGGAAATGTATGGGTTTAAGTATTTTAAGGTCAATTTCATACTTTTGGTTTTATGGGTTTTCACAAAGAAATTTCTATTGAATGAGAACTTGGTTTGTTACAGGCAACCAAGTAGGCCCGATCTAAGACGAAGAGGAAAGACAACAGTGAACCTTCTTGTCAAACGTCTTAGGTGGGTAAAATATTTATGGTTGTTGTGTAATTAGGCAAATTCTTGCCTATATGTGTTTATGTATTTTGCCTGAAAGTGTTATGTTGAAATAATTGTGCATATTTGAAATTGCATGACACTTTGTGATCATATTATACCTTGAAAAAGGTTATAACAATTGAAATTGAATGAAAAGAAGAAAAAACGTGAAATATAAGAAAAAAGGATAAAATGAAAGAAGCATGAGAGTGAAAATTGTGATTGACTAAATTAAGCATGAGAATATGAAAATGCATGGAAATGAATATGTGCTTTTGTTTGGGTAGGAGTGGAATCGTTTCATAGTCACGTGCACATCAACCTAAACCATTCTCCTGGCTGCCCGCTTATGGCCCACGAGATCTAGAAATGGACTCGTTTTATTCACGGAGTAAACTTCGGTTTCTCTGTTTTGTTCACGGAACCCTCGAGCCAATTGTTTGTGCATTTGCATTGTAACATGATAAGTTTGATGAAGTTAAGTATTGTGCTTGATATGTTTCATATGATGATGTATTAAGATTTGAGTTACGAAAGTATTTATGTATATATATATATATATGTTTGATTGTGTGGCTCATTACCAATGGCTATAAGTATTTTAGGCACTGAGCTATGTAGCTCAACCCCCAATTTTCCCTCCTCAGGTGTAAATCGAGAAGAGCAGTGATCCTTGCAAGGCATTCGGACTCCCAGATAGATATAAATCTTTGTATTAAGTTAGTGATTTTGGATAGCTTTATAAGCATACCATCATGAGCATCTTATGTATTTTGTTTTAAGTTAACATGTATATTGGCATGTAACAAACTCTCACTGTGTTAAAAATGGGACAGTGAAATTGAATTCCTTTCTACGTATGATTTTGTTGTTAATTTAAAGATTTAGGAAAATGAATTGTATACGTGCGTAATCATATTTGTGAAATTGCCAAAGGTTGTTAGTCTCAAAGTAGCATATTAGAATTGGAGAGATCGTGTTCTGAATTCAAAGGAAAATATAGAGGAAGAGTATCGTCTGTGATGATGTCACCCATAGACGCAAAGGAAAAACACTAATGAAAGGAATCATCTGTGATGACGTTATATAAAGACGCAAATGAAAGACAGATGCGAGAAACATAGACGCAAGGAACACAAACGACATGTCAGAATGTAGACGACACGTCAGAACATAGACGCAAGAAAGATAGACGCAAGGAAAGAAAGACGATAAAACATGGATGATAGGGGAGTCAAGCCCAGACGATAAAATTCAAAAGACAGACGATAGAACACAGATGATAGGGGAGTCAAACCCAGACAATAAAAGTTAAAAGACGGATGATAAAACACAGACGAAGGATAGATGATAGACGAAAGAAGGACGATAAAAGAAAGACGATAGAAAGTCAAACATAGATGTTAAATAGAACACAGAAGAAGAAGTAGAGAAGTTTTGCTAACTAATCCGAAGGATGTATACATGTAATTTATGGACTCACCAATGCTATTCATTGGCATGTTTGGGCTAGATTGGAGATGCGATAAAAGGGGATCAGTTAGGAATCCCAGTATTGTGAAAAAGGTCGGGTATTCTGAAATGTGATTATGGGGCTCCAAAAATGAGGTCTGACATCTTAGTGTATCAGAGCTTAGGTTTTTTCTAGGCATAGAATGCATAGTAGGAAGAATTGTTTTGTTATGTGATTTATTGTTCGCATTATTAAATTGATTTGATTGCATTATATGACATGCATACATGTAAGAAATAGGATTGAAATAAAATGTGAGCTAATTGTTAGTATTTTATTAAAGGAGTAGAATACCACCTCGTAGAAGGACACGAAGAGTTCTGCAAGAATCCGTCATACTTGACTCTCTACCAATAGAGGAGAGTACCGATGAGTCCCTAGCCCCAAGAAATGCTGGGGCTTTCATAGGGCACAATAATGAGCCCTCTCAGTCCCCAACCTGGGAGTCGTCTGTTCTACAGGAGCAAATGCCTCCATTAGATCTGAGGATGTTCCAGGCCTTCACTCAGGCGTTTGTTCAATGGGACAGATGCCACAATCTTCTACTTCGGCCCTAGTCAAGAAGGCGAAAAAGTTTGACAAGTTGAGGAAGTATCGAGCAATGGACTTCGATGGAACCACTGACCCAGAGGAAATTGAGAATTGGTTAAGAAATACCAGTAGGATATTGGATCAGATGGAGTGTGAGGATGACGAGAAGGAGGTGTATGCTGCCAGTTTGCTTCAGGGGGATATGTTGCACTTATGGGAAAGTGTGCCAGGGAAGCAGATGAGACCTCTAGTGTTGGCATGGAAGGACTTCTTATCTATTTTTAAGAAGAAGTATCTGTCTGAGGTGTACATTCAACAGAAGCAGAGGGAGTTTCTGAGTTCACCTAGAGGGAGATGACAGTGAGTGAGTATGAGCACTAGTTTACATAATTGTCACGATATACAGCTGAGATGATTATGATTGAGGCAGCTAAATGTCATCAGTTTGAGGCAGGATTGCACCTAGCCATCAAAGAAAAAGTAGTGGTGAACAATTTCTGTGATTTTCAATAGCTGGTTGAAGTGGCACTAAGGGTTGAAAACATTGAGAATATAAAGAGTGCTATGAACAAGAAGAGAAAGGGCAGAGAACAGTTCAAGAGGGGAGGAAATACTCCTATGCCCAAGAGGAGTGCTAGGAGCTTCCCTATGCAGTCTGAGGAGAGGATTAATGGTGCAAGTAGGTCCAGAAAGATGAAGACTGTCTCACATCAAGCCTCAAAGGCTGGAGGAAGTAGGAGGGGAGATGGGGATAAGCCACCTATTCCCAAATGTGAGCATGTGGAAGAGTTTATAGAGGGGAGTGCTACCGACTGGTAGGAGCTTGTTTCAATTGTGGGCAAAAGGGGCACATGGCAAGAGAATGTCCTCAGAATCCAAGACATGAGAAGAGTCATATGCAAGCTTTAAGGAGAACTGAGACTGGGGGACACAAGATGGCAATAGAAGTGGGCAGTTCTGATGCAACTAAGAGAGTGAATCTTCCAGGGAGACCTAAGGGGCAAGCGCCAGCTAGGATGTTTGCAATGACACAGGAAGATGCCGAGGCCAATCCAGAACTTGTGACTGGTACAGTTATATTGTTTGATGCTAATATTGTTGTTTTGATTGATCTGGGGTCTACCCATTCATTTGTGTCATCAAGTAGAACTGCGTGTCGTAGAAATCTAAGCCCGTTGGATACTCCTCTAATGGTGAGTACTCCAATTGGTCAGTATATTATTATTAGTCAAGTTTATAGAGACTGTTAGATAAGTATTGGAGGGGAACAATTAGTGGTGGATTTGATGCCTTTGAAGATGGGAGGATTAGATGTAATTTTGGGTATGGACACCTTAGAGAAATATAATGCCAACTTGGATTGTAGATGAAAGATTGTGGAGTTCGAATTGGAAAATGGTAGAAAGGTGGTGTTTGTAGGAGACAGGAAAGCAAGCACACCTAGAATTTTTTCGGCTTTGACAGTAGAGAAGATGATAAGAAAAGGGTGTGAAACATATTTGTCTTATGTGGTAGACACGGGGGTAGATAAGAAGAAGTTAGCAGATATACCAATGGTCAAGGAATTCTTAGATGTCTTTCCTAAGGAATTACCTAGACTACCACCACCTAGGGAAATTGAATTTCCCATTGAGCTTCTTCCCGGCGTCATGCCAATATCGATTCCGCCTTATAGAATGGCTCCGGTGGACTTGAAGGAGCTTAAGGAGCAATTGGAAGAATTGTTAGAGAATGGTTACATTAGGCCTAGCTCTTCACCTTAGGGAGTTCTGGTCCTCTTGGTGAAAAAGAAAGACGGATTGTTAAGGATGTGTGTGGATTATAGAAAACTCAATCATGTCATGGTTAAGAATAGATATCCGCTCCCTTGCATAGATGATTTGTTTGATCATTTGCAAAGGGGAGAAAGTTTCTCCAAGATAGACTTGAGATCGGGTTATCACTAGTTGAGAATAAAGGAGACAAATGTGTCAAAGACTGCTTTTAGGACATGATATGGCCACTTTGAGTTTTTGGTCATGCCTTTTGGGTTGACGAATGCACCAGCAGCCTTCATGGACTTGTTGAATCGAGTCTTTAAGTCTTTACTAGACCGATGTATCATTGTGTTTATTGATGATATATTGGTTTATTCCAAGGGTGGTAAGGAACATGAGGAGCATTTAAGGATTGCCTTAGAGACATTGAGTAAGAATGGGTTCTATGCCAAATTCGATAAATGCGAATTTTGGCTAAAGGAAGTAGTGTTTCTTAGGCATGTGATTTTGGAGCACGAAGTACATGTAGCTCCGAGGAAGATAAAAGCCGTGGTTAAATGGGAAGCACCTAAGAATGTGGCAGAAGTGAGGAGTTTCTTGGGTTTAGCGGGGTATTAAAGAAGGTTTGTGGAGGGCTTTTCCATGATAGCTGTTCCACTTTCCAAATTGATGAGGAAAAATTGAAAGTTTGTATGGACGGATGAATGTCAAAAGGGTGTTGAGGAGCTTAAGTATAAATTCACGAGTGCACCGATTTTGACCTTGCCTTCAAGTGATGATGGATATATAGTATATAGTGATGCCTCAAGGAAGGGATTGGGCTATGTGTTGATACAAGGAGATAAGGTGATCGCTTATGCTTCTAGGCAATTAAAGCCTTATGAGATGAGCTATACTACCCATGATTTGGAGTTGGCAGCTATAATTTTTGCATTGAAGATATGGAGATATTATCTTTATGGAGTGACTACTGCGGTATTTACAGATCATAAGAGCCTTGAGTACTTGATGAGTCAAAAGGAGTTGAACTTGAGACAAGGAAGATGGTTAGAGTTATTGAAGGACAATGACTTGATGATAGACTACCATCCAGAGAAAGCTAATGTAGTAGCAGATGCATTAAGTAGAAAATTGACTTTGGTATATGTAGAGACAATGTACGTTCCTTTATTGGAGGAATTAGCCAGACTTAAGATGACATTGAGGCAAGTTGAGCTTGATTGTGTATTGGCTAATTTTAGAGTAAGGCCAATATTGAATGAGAAGATTAAGGAATTGTAGGCACATGATGAGTACTTGAGCAAGCTCAGAGGAAAGATTAAAAATGGTAAAGCTTCTGAAATAGAGGTAAGGAAAGATGGATTGATGGTGGTAGGGAATAGATTATGTATTCCAGGTATGCAAGAACTGAAATATGAAAATTTTGATGAGGTGCACAATGCTCCCTATGCAATGCACCTGGGAAGTACAAGAATTTATAGAGATTTGAAGAAGCAATTCTGGTGGAAAGGAATGAAAAAGGATGTTGCAGAGTATACTAAGAGATGCTTAATATGTCAAAAAGTCAAGGCTGAGCACCAAGCACCCTCAGGCAAGCTTTAGCCTTTGTCTATTCCGGAATGGAAGTGGGAGAAGATTATGATGGATTTCTTGATGGGATTACCGAGAACTAGTAGGAAGCATGATGCAATATGGGTAATAGTCGATAGACTGACTAAGTCAGCACATTTCTTTCCAATTAAGCAAATAGATTCCTTGAAGCTTTGGCTAAGAAATATGTGGTTAAGATAATCAGGCTTCATGAGATTCCAAGTTCGATAGTTTAGGACAGAGATCCCAGATTCACCTCTGGATTTTGGAAGAGCTTATAGGAGGCTTTGGGAACTAAGTTGCACTTTAGTATAGCTTTCCATCCTCAAACTGATGGACAATCGGAGAGGACAATACAAACTCTGGAAGTAATGCTGAGAGCTTGTGTTATGGATTTTAAAGGCTCATAGGATGATCATTTGCCTTTAATTGAATTTGCTTACAATAATTCCTATCATTCGGGAATTCAAATGACACTATGAAGCTTTGTATGGTAGGAGGTGCAAAATTCCTATTTATTGGGATGAGGAAGGTGAAAGGAGACTTGAAGGGCCTGATTTGGTGTAAGTCATAGTTGATAAGATTAAATTGGTAAAGCAGAGACTTAAAGCAGCTCAAGATAAAATGAAGAGCTACATGGATGCACATAGAAAAGAGATGGAATTTGAAGTTGGAGACAAGGTGTTTCTTAGAGCTTCTCCATAGAAAGGGGTGTTAAGGTTTGGTAAGAAGGAAAAGATTAGTCCGAGATACATAGGCCCTTATGAAATGATTGAGAAGATTGGGCCTTTAGCCTACAAATTAGCTTTGCCATCGGAATTGTTTAAGATTCACAATGTCTTTCATGTATTGATGTTGAGAAGGTATCGATCCGATCCTTCACACATAGTTCAACCAAATGAAGTTCAATTGAGGGAAGATTTGACCTATGAGGAGCAACCAGTGGAGTTCCTAGATTCGAAGGAAAAAGTTTTGAGAAACAAGGAGGTGAAGTTGGTCAAAGTGTTGTGGAGGAACCATTCAATGGAGGAGTCAACATGGGAGCCATTAGAAGCCATGAAGGAGAAGTATTCACATCTTTTCGATGAATCAGGTAATAATTTTGAGGATGAAATTCTTTTAAGAGGGGGAGAAATGTTGGGCCTCGAATTATTTTTATTTTAGTAAGCAGGATTTGAATAAATTTTGTGGTATTGTTGGATAAACCATATTAAATTAAAGTCTACTTATTAT
>JAOSBO010229597.1:0-14142 GCA_027563915.1 Erythroxylum rotundifolium | reverse complement strand
AAGATGAAGGTGAATCATATGGATTGATTGAAGTGGTTGGTTACATAAACTTAGTCAATAATTTGATACTTGATTGATTAGGTAATGTATGAAATTTTGATGGATTTTCATATAAGCACATATGAGGTTTTGAGCTTATATAACTTCATTTCACAGTCATTCTATTTCTTTGTTGTGTGTTAGGCTCACTTACGAAGATTACCATTAAAACTTGCATTAAACCGGTTTGAAACTACTAGTTGCATGGTTTGTGGAAATGATTAAGGCCTTCTTTGTTTTGAACCCTTAGCATAAATAACCCACCAACTCATTTTTCCCTTTCAAACCCTTTTGAGCCTTTAACCTTGTTTGTTTATGTATTAATCACCTTACATTGAAACCCAAAAACCCACCAGCCTTACCCTGCCACAAGTTTGATGAAGTACTAAGTAAGCATTTAATGTCTATAATTTAGGTACTTTTGTTTTGTATTGTATTCTGAGATATTTTTAGAAGTTCTTCTACTCATGTTTTGTTGATATATGCTTCTATTGTTTCCTATTGCTTTTAGTTTTATTCAAGTAAAAAAAGAAAAAGAAAATGAAAGAAAAAAAGATAACAAAAGAAAAAAAGAAATAAACCATAGTAGCATTAGTTAGTGATGAGTAGTTGTAGTCCATTGTATTCATATGTTTATCTCAAAATTTGTAGTTGGTTATCCTATTTACTTAGTACTTTGTAAATGCTTGTGAGTAACCCTTTGACCCTTTTACCTTACCGTAACTTAAACCCCATTAAAACTCAAGTAAAAGCCATTTTGATTTACGATAATATGTATTCTATGTAGAGGAAAATGGGTGTATTTGCAAGCCTTTTGTAGTATAGTCTCTTAGAGAGAGTCTTGAGTGAAACACAAACCCATCACATATTTGAGTGATATGAGTGAACACCGTGAGAAAAGTTCGTCTTAGTTTTATGCTTACCGTTGATCAATGGTGTCTTCATTTGACTTTGTTTGTGTGCACTAATAAAAAAATTATGATATATGCAGTAGTTTGATGCTTGAGTTGCCGATGTCTGAAGGACTGGATATACTTGATTTTCTTTGAAAACGAATTGATAGAATATTTTGGTTTTGTTTAAATTGCTTTAGGACAAGCAATAGTTCAAGTGTGGGGGTATTTGATAAAATTGAATTATCTTAAAATTTTCTTATATATGTCTATACGATTTCAATCCTATTTTCAAGATAAAATTCTTAATTTGTGTTGACTGGTAGGTTGGATAAGTTGATATATATTTGAGACCAAAAAGACAAGATTCTAAAGAAAATTGGAGCATAAATATTTAACAAGGAAAAGGCACAAACTGAAAAGAGATTATAGCTTGTTGGTGGGGGCATAAAACAGAAATGGAGACATGAAGAAAAAAATGTGAGTTGTATTAAATGTTGAACAAAACAGTAGCAATATGGGTGGCATGAGGAGAACATTGGACTAAGCAAGGAGCGCCAAATAATAGGTAGAAACAATGATGCATAGTAGGAGGGCTGGCATGAAGAAGCACAGCAGTACAACGTTTTGTTAAAAACGCAAAGTGCGAGTTAAGGAGGCGTGTATAGTGAAGTTTGGACTAGAAACTCTCCACTTAATTCGTCCCATTAATACACAGTGGCACAACAGTGAAGGGCAACAGTAGAGAGGAGTGGTGATAGAGAAATAGAGATGAGAGAAATAGTAGCGTGAAGGAGAGAACAAAAAGAGGAGTGAATAATTGCCAGGAGAGGTTTAAGAACAAAAAATCATTGAATTATGCCTTTATATGAGCTTTCTCCAGAATCTCTTTCCTCAATACACATCCCAACCCTTTATGTGAAGCATCACTATAAATCACATATCCTCTAGTTCCTGAAGGAATAGGCAACACCAGTGTCGTAGTTAACCGATGCTTCAGCTCCTTAAAGCTCTTCTGACATTTTTCATTCCATCTGAAAGGCACATTCTTCTTTAGAAGTTTTGTCAAAGGCGTGGTAAATAAAAAAACTCGATATCTTTGACATATTCTTCGAATTCTCCCACTTCATTACTACCTCTATCTTCTTTGGATCCATTTGCATACTTTGCCTATTTACTATGTGACCTAGAAACACTACTTGGTTCAGCCGAAACTCACATTTACTAAATTTGGCATATAGATGTCTCTCCCTTATAATTTGTAAAAGTACTATCAAGTTTCCAGCATGCTCTTCTCTACTATTCAAATACACCAAAATTTCATTGATAAAAATAACGACAAAACGATCCAAGCAGGGTTGAAACACCTTGTTTATTAAGGCCATAAATGTAGCTGGGGCATTAATTAACCCAAACGACATTACTAAGGACTCAAAATGCCCATACCTACTTCTAAATGCACTTTTCGATATATCAACCTCGACTATCTTTAACTGATAGTACCCAGATCTCAAGTCCAAGTACCCAGATCTCAAGTCCAGCTTAGTAAACACTTGACTTCCCTACAGTTGATCAAACAAATCATCAATTTCAGGCAACGGGTACTTATTCTTCACTGTCACTCGATTTGGTTGCCTAAAATCGATGCACAGTCTCAAAGTTCCATCTTTCTTCTTGACAAATAATATTAGAGCTCCCCATGGTGATACATTAGGTCTAATAAAACCCTTTTCCAGTAACTCCTGCAACTGAACCTTCAATTCCTTTAGTTCCATAGGTGTCGTCTTATATAGAGGAATAGATATAGGAGTAACATTTAGAACTAAGTCAATTGTAAACTATATTTCCCTATCCAAAGGTAAACTAGATAACTCTTCAGTAAACACATCCAAGAATTCCCTCACAGAAGGAATGTCCTGAACATTCTGCTTAGTTTGAGTATCGATGAAGTGGGCCAGATAAGCCTGACATCCCCCTTGAATCAACCTCAAAGCACTCTCGAATGAGATCAGTCTGGTTGGCACTAATTGACTAATAGCTTTGAAAACTACTCTCGACTGACTTGGAGATTCTAATATTACCTTCTTAGTGTAGCAGTTCATGATAACCCTATAAGCAATGAGCCAGTTTGTGCATAGAATAATATCTGTTTCCTTTAACTATAGCACAATCAAGTCTGCCTCTAATTCTACCTTATCAATTCGAATCAAACACCTCTTACAAACTTCCCCTATTACTATAGTACTACCTATCGATGCACTCACCTCTAATCCATATCTCAATAGCTCTCTATCACAATACAACCCAGATGTCAGATGCGGTACGATAAAAGATTGCGTAGATCTAGAATCTAGCAATGAAAAAACTTTATAGTAAAATAAGCATCACACTTGCAACGACATCTTGAGAATTCTGAGCCTTTTGTCTGGTCATTGCATTCACTCAGGCCTGAGATTGCAGTTGATTGCTCCGCACCTCAATCTTAACAGTGGGACTCCTAGAACTCATTTTTCCTCTGCTATAGCCTCTCTGTTCAGACCCACTAGCTCGGCTCTGTAGGACAGTAGTTTCTGTTACCACTCCTCCTCTTCTTTCTAGATAGTGCTTCATACATAATAAAACAATCTCTAATTTGATGGTCAAATGAGCTGTATCGAAGGCAAGCTCCAGATAAATTCCAGCACTCACCACTGTGCTTCTTCCCACAATGCTCACAATTAGGTAACTGTCCTGATACTACACCTTTTCCATTGTCAGTCTGTACAAAGCTACCCCGTTGTTTGAATCCCGACTATCTTAATCTAGCCGGTGGTCAAAAGAATCTGTTATGGCGCTTACTCAAGCTTTGACCAAAACCACCCTGAGATTCACTAGGTCTCTTCAGTCTAGACTCTGATCTATATTATGGCTGATTATCATTCAACAACTGCTCAATTTAGATCGAGGCAACTCGTAGTTCCATGAAACTACCTAAATTAAAAATGACCAACCTCGTTCGAACTTCCATGTTCAGCCCATCTTCGAATCTCCTACACTTGCCTTCCTCAGTAGGAATCAAGGCACTAACATAACCCATCAGTTTGTTAAACTTTATCTCATGCTCTGCCATAGATAAACAGACTTGGTTTAGATCCATAAATTCCTTCATCTTTCTGTCCAGGTAGATCTTGGGTATGTAGTTCTCCTTGAAGACTCTCAAAAAGTCTTCCCATCTTAAGTTACAAGGCCTGGTGGTACTACCCAGAACAGTTTTCCACCATGGGCCTTACAATAAGGAAACTGCACAGTCAAACTTCTCATTCGACTCGCAGTCCATCCGATCAAAGACTTTCTCTATTCTCTCTAGCCATCCCTCAACCTCCGCAAGGTCTGTACTTCCATAGAAGTCCACGACTTCTTACTTTTGCAATTTATTGTACTTCCGTTACCTTCTCCCGAGAATTTTAGGAGGCATTCTCTCATGTCAACATATAGAGGACTCCTTATTAGCTCCTAGTGACTCTAGGTCGTTTACGTTAGCTGATCTTCCAACTTGATCAACTATGGCGGATGACTTATAATAGATAATAACTTTGATTACTATCCACATTTCTCATGATATTTCATGTCTAATGTTCCTACATATCCCTACGAATGTCAAACTATGCTCTGATACTAAGCGTTGTAGCACCCCTACCCCTATCAGACATTTGTGTCCGTACATCCATCAGACATTTGAGCATATGACATCCATCAGACATTCAAGCATATGCATGATGGAAGTAGTGCGTTAGAGCAATCACATCACTTATCTCACGGCATCATAACTTAAAACACAAATATCACTATATCTAAAAAGCCAATTCCTCATTTTCATTTCACAAAACATAACATACATAGTAGCATTACATACATCATCCACGTATATACAATATCAAAGGCTTATTAGAGTCTATAACTCTATTTACCAAATATGATACATATATGAGGAATTATATAAAAATTTTATCTAAATCCTTCAGTCTCAGCTGACTGACCTTTAAGTCATTTCTTTTATCCTAAAAGCAACACCAAATCTCTTTTAAGTTATCTTAAAAGCTAAGTTTCCTCTCTTAAACCTAAAAAGTCAGTATTTCAATTTTGATGAGTTTTGCAAACTTAGTAAGTTAACTGTCCTCGATGGTTTACCCATATCACATATCACATATCACATAATTCACATTGAATTCATATAACCACATAATTCACATTATTTCATTTATCATCATATAGCATCACAAAACTCTTGGTTCACAATTTTCACATTTCTCATTTAACACAATTCAACAATACATTGCAATCATTCAAAACATACATATAAAATGTATATGCATTGCTCATGAGACTCACATTCAATTATTACATTGTTGTGACTAGGTGCATTTTCTTTGTCGCGTATCTATTATAGATACAGGCTCATTGATAATTGTCCCTTATCTGTTAGGGGTACATGGCTCTTTGTACATAGTGAGCTAGAGGCTCTTACCACTTTCAGATCTTTAAGTTCTTTTTCAATAGCGACTCGAGTCACAACTGCCTTTATGTTATCATACATTCATGTAATGAAATACATCACATGTATTCGATCAATCTTTATTTCTCAATCATTCACATTCGTACTCATGTTCACATTTTTCATTAAACCTTAGCCTAGCATTCAAAAATTAAGTTGAGTATCACTCATTTAGTCAAATTCACATACAATGAGCACTTCTAATAAGTTTTTTATGCATCAAACACCTCAGACGTTTATTTTACGGAATCAACACATTCATATTACAAAATAACTAAATACAAAATTTAAACAAACAATAATTTAATGTGATACCATATTAGGTTATTCACAGTTTGCTCCAGATAGCTTATTGCCTCGAGGTTTCGGCAAAGTCTAGATGAAGTCACTCTAATTGCTCTTCTATATCATGCAACACATACATTTACACATTAATATATTGCACAATCACATTAATATTCAATCATATACATACGTATATGTGTTATGTATAATGCATACTCTTTGACAATCCCGAGTATACATAACCTTAACATGTATCTCAATCATTCATATCTCAAATCTCAATTATGTCTAAATTAAACTTAGGTTAACACCTCAATTATTAAAGATTATTCTAAATTTATCATTCAATCATTTACTGAGGTTATTCTAGCGTTTCTAAGATCACAAAATATTTAACTTTTCATTCATATTTACTTAATACACATCATTCACATTCTTTGAATCACATTAGCCTTCATAAGTTCACTTTCATTCTCATAATATCTCAAAATTCCAGATTTGAACACTTAATGTATAACAATTTATTATTAAGTTCCATCCCCAATCATTACCCTAAACTTATTACTCCTTTAGTCACTTATTCAAGCATCATTCAAGCCTAAATGCATCACAAGAAAGTACCTAACCAATTGCTTCTTTAACCCACACATAAAATAAGCATATTTGATAATTAACCAATTCCCATGATCGTAAACAATGCCCACATTCGTCGGATTTGTGGGCAAAAACTTTTTGCCTTCGTTAGCCATTCCCACGATCGTGGGCCTATTCCCATAATCATGGAATGCTTCCATCCAAAAAATCCCAACCATTTTCTCCAATTTTCTATCTCTTTCAATTCTTCCAAGTTACATCCAACACTTCATATACCTAGTCTATCATTTCTAGCTTAATTCATCATCATTTCCCCTTTATTCTTAACTCCAGTTCAGCTCAATATCATCCACACACAAATAAAATCCATGGTTGATCATTAACACCAAAAATAGAACATATTCATATACACATTCATCATCAATTTTCATCATATGTTCAACTTCATTTTCACCTTCATTTTATCTCTAACTTATCATTCTCATTTACCTCATTGCAAGATACCACCTTACCCCCCTTATTTATCTCTAAACTCATTTTAGTTCATATCTAGAACAACCAAAGAGATACACTAAAAATAGAACATGAAACTTCCATTTACCAATCAACTTTTTCTGCACTTTCTCCTACACCATTTTAATGATCTTTCAATTATAAACTCATATCTAAATCAACTTATGAATTAATAATCATCACCTACGTAAAAGCAAGACATCCATATGTTCATTTCTTTACTCATGTTCCAACACACCCAAAACACCATCTTATGATCATATAACGTCCAACTATAATCATACATGCTTCATTCAACAAATCAAGAAAAGTAATGCGTTATACTTACTTGTTTAGCTTCAAAGTCTTCAAATCACTCTTAACCCTAGCCTCTCAATATCATACGATCATCATCAATCAAAGGTGGTAGAGTTAGGTCATTTTGTGACAATGAAGGAAAAAAAAATGAGAGTAGCAAGTGACGGGTTAAAGCAATCTTCAATGTTGATGAGGGTTAGAAGAAAGGATCGTGGATGAAGAAGATTGAAAAAGATGGAGAAGAGATTAACAATAGATAAGGACAGTGAATCAAGTGCAAGATCAATTAAAAATGTAGATAGTCTTTCATTTATGAAAGTGTTATGAGTTAAGACATGGTTTGGCAAGTGATGCTGCCACATGTCCATTTTCTATAGGTCTCCATTTGGTCCTCTTATTTAACTAGTTCATTTAACTCCAATTGTCTCTCAATTTTAAATGTTGATTATCAATAAATCCAAATGTCACTTGCCAATTATTTCCATTATCATCCATCACTTATTTCTACTACCATTTATCAATTATCTTGCCACTTGACATTTTTGCTAGTCCAAAAATACTAATAATTTCAAAATTTTCCTAAATTTCACCAAAAATCCTAAGTCAATAATTATTATCACCAAATCAAATTTCAAGACATATAAACCACAATTCATATCATAATCACATTTATAAATCAATTATACCTAAAAAGTATCAATGAATGCATGTACAATCATTATAATGTGTGCAATAATTAAATTCACGTGTATGTGTGCTAAATGATGCATGAGCATGAAATGCATGTCTTAAGTTCTCATTGCCATTTCTCTCATGTACAGTATTCTAGGGTTCTAACCCTTAGCATGGGATAGCGAGATGTTACAATACTATTTGCTTGTTCTGTAATGAGCATTTAAAGGATGAAGGAATCATTCTATTAAAGAAGCATTTAGCTAGGATTAAAGATGATGCAAAACCTTGGCAAAAAGTAAGCTATGAGGTGAAATGACAAATGAAAAATTTGTTTGAAGAATATCAACACGAGAAAATAGAAGGGAGAGGTTGAATTATGAAATTGGTAGTGAAAATTCATTTGCTGGTTTTCATAATGATAGTGGAAATATTGACGGTGGCAGTGGTAGTGGTAATGTTTGTTCTCATTAAGAAGTGAATGTTGTACTTAGAACTAATGTTAAAAAAAGAAGAAGGCAGATAACGAAATCTTTTGCACCACAAATAATTTCTAGAGCCCAACCTTCAATTCGTAATGCCATGCATTTAAGAGATGCAACTTATATTGCAGATATGACAGTGGCTAAATGGAGGTATGATACAGGTGCAACATTCATGCTTCTCAATCTTACTGTTATTAGCTTATGAAGGACGTTATAGCCTCTTATGATTTGGAATACAAAGCTCCTTCTATTAATGATTACAGAGGTAAACTTTTAAGTTGCTTAGTTTCTGAAATTAAAAGTTATTTGTAAGAACGAAGAATGAATTAGGCTACTTATGGGTGTTCAATCATGTGTGATAGTTTGACAAATAGGAGACATGAGCATATTATAAATTTTCTAGTTTATTCTACAAAGGGCTTAACATTTTTGAAGTCTATTGATGCATTTGTCCTTTTTAGGAATACTGATACTTTACTTGAGATATTGGATGAAGTTGTGAATGAAGCAGGGCTGAAAATATTGTTCAATTCATTACTGACAATGATTTTACTTATAAAGTAGCAAGAAGAGGGTTACAAAATAATTATAATTCTTTTTCTGGACTCCTTGTGTTTCACATTGCATTGACTTAATATTAGAAAATATATGAGATGTTAGGTATTTTCATATTATTGATGAGACTGTGGAAAAAGCCAAAACATGACTAAGTTCATTTATAATTGTATGTGAGTTTTGAATTTAATGAGAAAGAATTTTGTCAATGGTAGGAATTTATGTCCTCTCGCTGTGACAATATTTGCAACAAATTTCTTATCACTTTAGTATTTTGTTATGATGAAGAAAGAGTTGAGACAGATATTTACTAGTGAAAAGTAGGTTGCATCTTAGCATGCTAGGTCTAATACTGGATTGAAGGTTTCCATAATTATATTTAAAAATACTAAATTTTGGTCCTAATTCCAATTAGTTATATGAGCTTGTAAGCCTTTGGTGAGGGTGCTTAGTTTTACTAGTAGTGCTAAAAATACGACAATAGGTTTTTTTAATGCTATGGAGAGGACCAAGGAAGCAATTAAGGCCAATATGAAAAAATATGCACCTTTTTGTACACATCTTATCTTATAGTCATCAATAACAAATAAGAAAGTCAACTTTATCTCTATTGTTTACAGCTAGGGCATTTTTGAGTCCTGGTATCTATTTTAGACCAAATTTTACAAAGAAAGTTGAAGTTAATAAGGTAACTCTATAAACTATTACAATAGTTGTTGCCCATAAGATGATGCAAGATCTCCTGAGATCACAAATGGAACTCTATAAGTAGTTTTCTAAGGATTTTGGGATTGCAATTGGTATTTGACAAAAAGCAAAACTTTTTCCCAACTATTAACCTTTTTCCCTTTTCTTGTTAAAAATTAAGTATCACTTTATTTTTTTATAACACAACTTTTGCTATCTTATGACTTACAATTTCTTGGTAAGATCAATCTAAAATCGGTGTTCCAGAATTACAAAGGTTTTCAATTCAAAATTTAAGTCAATATGTAAGTGCAACAGGCTGTGAAAGGAACTAAAGTACATTTGAATTCATTCATTCCAAGAAAAGGAATAGATTAGAGCATAAAAGATTGAATGACTTGATCTTACTTCATTACAATTTAAAGCATCAGGAAATTTATGTTATTATCATTATTAATTTATATATAATTTCTTATAGTTTTTAATAATTAAATATTATTGTTTACTAGGACTCTAAATAGAACAAGTTGTTCATTAGATCCTTTTGGCATATTGGAATTTTAAGGAACTTGGTTTGGTAAATGGGAGCTACTTAGAAGATAATCTTGATGGGAAAGTATTGACAGGTCATTTGATGCATTAAGTTTGAACGATGATGATGATAAGGCTCCTTTCAATGATGAAGATTTTGTACTAAATGATAAATTGAGGTTATTGCGGTTATAACGGGTATCCCTTAAACGATTAAATAAAGTTTTAGGTTTTTGTTTATCTTTTTCTTTTAATTTTACTTATATTTAATGTATATGTTAAATTTTATATCTATAATGTAATTGTAAATATTTTTGTTTTAAGTTTCAATTCTACTTAGTAATTTCCTCATCACGAACTTTTATTGTAAATTGTAACAGTTAGAAAGTTAAGGATATTTATTGTTCTTTTTATTTGATGTAATTATTATTTATTGTATGATGAAATTATAATATTTTAAATATTTTATATTGTTCTTAATTTTAAATTTGTATGATGATTGTTTTTATATTAATTGCAGTTATTATTTATATATTAAATATTTGAAAATTAATGTTAATAAAATAAGTAAATTGTTATTATTTTAAATTTAATTATTATGATTTTTAAAGACAGAGTTGGTGAAAAATTATAAATTATACAGTACAACGTACTAATGAGTTTTTATTATTATGATTTTTGGTCCCATTTCTATTAAGGGAATCCAAAAAATCAGTGGCATGCGTTGTTCATCCTTTAGGTTATGGGCTTTCATAAGGATGTATTTGTTTATTGTGTATCATTTGCCCTTATGGGTCTTAAAGAAGTCTTGTGGCTGAGTTAAGGCTGATATGATTTTAACTATACATAACCAAACATCAGGTCTGACGTTTGATGCCCTATCAACAAGTTATCGTGCATTAAATTTGGCGAGAGAGTAAAGTTTTGTAGGAAACTATTGGCGGGATGCCTCTGGGTACGAAAAGCTCTTACAAGCTGCAACCGTAACCTTTTGTTTTGCATTTATCTGAGTTATTGGTCATGTTTAACAATTAGTTGATTGTATTTGTTGTTAGTTAATAGTTTATTGTATTAATTGATTTGATCAGTGAATTGCATTAACTGTTTATCATTTGATATTTGATCAAATTAGTAGTTTAGTATTAATTATTTATATGTAAAATCACTTATAAAGATACGACCTTAAAAATAATTATAAGGATATGAATATTATATATTTTAGTGTTTCGTTGAATATTCTTATAGAAATTTAGATTTTAGATATTTAATTTTACAAAAATTAAGTTTATAACTCGAATAAAAAACATAAAACGTATAATAATAACAACAACAACAACAACAACAACAACAACAACAACAACAACAAGAATAATACTAATAATACTAATAATAATAATAATAATAATAATAATAATAATAATAATAATAATAATAATAATAATGATAATAATGATAATAACAATAACAACAACAACAACAACAATAATCATACTAATAATAATCATGATGATGATACATCCAAACATAAAATATAACAATCTAAATGAAATTTAACAAAATAATTCAAATAGAACAAAAGAGATTAGGCAAAATTTAAGGGCAAAATCGATATTATAAAAAAGGATAATCAATTGATTGTTTAAAAAGTTACTTACAAGGAACTTTTAATTTTTAACTGGTTGAGATGAATCAGTCAATCCAATTAGTCAAAAACTAAAAAACTAAAATAATTTTTGATGAATTCAAACATCTAATTTTGGTTAATCTTCAGTATGTACTTGAAAATGTCCATTGTGATGACTTCTTTGTGGCTTTTGAATGTTCGTCAATATAAACCCGTAGCTTGCGCGAGTCAACCTGCAACATGCAACCTACTAATGGCTTAAAAGTGCACTCTAAATACAACTCTTATTCCACAGTCTACTCTAAGTCTTTTACATTAAGAAGGTAGTACATTTCTCACTATAGTGGCAGTGACTTGGGCAGCAGGTTTACTAGTTCCTTAAGGTCCACTTACAGGCCTAGATATAAGGGCTCCTCTGTTAATATTAGGAAGGTACCTTCAGGGGGTAAGGTGTGTGGACGGTGGCCTTCAGACCTAAAGTCAATACTATAGGTCTGAGGTTTACAAGCTTAGACTTGGACCTAGGCTATGAAGATATGTTGGTCAAATAAAACGTCACCCATCGTGTCAGGGTTTGATGGCCATTCGAGTCTAAACGGGCATGTTGACCTAAGCCTAGTGAGATCAGTGACTATTATGAGAGTTTTAAGAATGGATCAAGGTTGTCATTTTACAATGTTATGTATAGAATTATTAATGAGATATGCCTAAACTGGCTGCATTCTCACGTGTGCGGAATTATCGCATGTTTTATTCTAGCCCTTCATCTGTGTGATATGAAGTCATTAGTGGCCTTATTGAGATACATGAACCAACTCAAGCTTGCAGGGAAGTCTCTTAAATGATATAGCCTAAGCTTCAAGCCTAAAATGGCGGGGTGGTGAGGAGCCAGCATTATTGCTGGCTCTCTTTACTGCCTTATATAAGGCAGAAGCACCGAAGAGCAAAAATGTTATTCTTCGATTCTTCTTCATCCTCTTCTTCGTGGTTTTTCATTTTACAGGTGGTGCTGCTTCCTCTTTTGCTTGGTGTTGCTGTGGTTTTGCTAGTTTATCAGCGAATCAACTAGCATTTTTTGCTTTTCTTCAGCAGCAAGTCTACCAATATTTTTTGCTCTTCTTCAAGGTTTATTATTTCATAATATATGTTTTTTAATTTGTAATGTTAATTTTTAGTACATATGTTATTTTTTATATGAGATATTTGTGATATTTTTTCATTTGATATTTGATATTTTATTGTTAAATGACCATATAATTATTTGTAAATTAATTATTTGGGATCGATATATCACTCATTTTAAATAATATATTAAGTTACAAATAACGTTGGCTTTTCTCCTTTTATGTCATAGATTTAAGAGAATTAATTAATAGTGCGTTAATAATACCATCAAGTCGAAATTTTTAGGTATGAGATAAGTGATAATGATTAGCCTAAGTTGACATTTGTTGTCTTTAGTCTGTGAGAATGATGTCGTTGATTCTAATAATAAGTAGAAGCCTCATTGTCTGATCATCAAATAATCTGAAGTAAATCACTCACTAAATCGAATTTTGATTTAATTAGTTAATGAACTTCTATAACAAATCCAATTCATTTTATTAGTATAATAAATAATAATAATAATCATAATCATAATGATAATAATCATAAGAAATTTAATATTGATAATAATAAATATAATTAAGGAATTTATTATAATAATAAATACAATGGTCAAATTATATTTAATAACAATAACAATAGGAAGAAAATTAATAATATTAATAATAATAATAAATTTAATTGTAATACATTTAATTATAATTAAAAATAATAATAATAAGAAATTTAATTGGGATAATAATAAATATAATTAAGGAATTTATTATAAGAATAAATACAATGGTCAAATTAATAATAATAACAATAACAATATGAAGAAAATTAATAATATTAATAATTAATAAGAATAAGAATAATAAAATAAGTATAATTAAGATATTTAATAATAATAATTAATATAATTATTAATAATAAGAGTAATAATAAGTACAAACGAATAATAATAAGAATAATAATAATAAGTACAAGATTAATAATAATGATAATAAATAATAAGAATAAGAATAATATATTTTATAATAATAAAAAGAAAATTAATAATAATAAGCAAATTTTTTAATAATAATAAAGGAATTTAATATTAATAATTAATTTAATTGATAATAATTAGCAAGTTAATAATAATAGTAAATATTAATAACAAGAATAAATTCTATAATAATAAGGACAAAATTAATAATAATATGGATTTTTAATGATGATGATGATGATGATGATGATGATAATGATAATAATAATAATAATAATAATAATTATTATTATTATTATTATTATTATTATATTATTATTATTATTATTATTATTATTATTATTATTATTATTATTATT
>JAOSBO010229522.1:0-14150 GCA_027563915.1 Erythroxylum rotundifolium | reverse complement strand
GAATAAACCTGAGGAGGACATGAGCTTGACACATGAATATATTAATTGAATTAAATATAAGAAAAGAAACAAAAATGTTAGAGTTGAAACACGGGGTAAATATAGTAAGGATGTAAGGCTTGTGATAAAGTTTGGTCCATTATATTTCTTTTTAATACATAAATATAGGTCCTACATGAATTCATATAAAAGGATTTCTCAATCTCAATTACATGAATCATACATGAAATAATACTTTAGCAATTTTTATTTAAGAATAATTAAGAACACATAATTGAATCTCAGTGAAACTAAAGAATAAATTAAGTTAAAATAAAATTGCCTCAAGGTCTATCATAGGTTTCATCTAATAGAAATACCAACAAAAGTTTAGCTTATAATAATAACATCAAGACCAAAGGACTTACAAATCCCCCTTTTACTCCATTTTCTCTTTGTTTTATCCATTTAAAGCTCAAATTTAGGGTTTTTAGAATGGACATAGTCATTTGCACGACCATGTGCATAACTATGTTCCTTAATCTTACTTTAATCTTCAAAAATAGCAAAGAAACATGATCCTAAAGAACTATATGAGCACCCACACAACCATGTAGACTTACATGGGCACCAATATAACCATGTAGTCATACATGAGCACTCATCAGAATAGCTTTAATTCTTTCATTTTTTATCTTGATTTCACCCTGATTCTTCTCCTTTTTTATCTATGAAGGAAAATAAGAACTAAAAGCATAATAGAAATAAGATAAGTACTGAAAATAAAAAGAAACTCTCAAATATATAAGCAAAATATATTAAATATGGGATTAAAAATATAGTCAATTTAGCATTTATCAAACTCCCCCTCACTTAACATTTACTTGTCCCAAAGCAAACCAATTTCATTATTCTTAACATAATAAGAAACAACTTTGGGAATGCATTAAACAAAAAGATGATATCCATCAATATTTTCTATTATTCATTCAATTTCAAAGCTCATTAAAATGTTAATCACTTGGTTCCTTGCATCAAATTATAAGTCAATCTAATTTAATCCATAATTCTTTAAATTTCAACTCAATTCACACCATTCTACTTCCTGCATAAAGTGAACATACATAAAAAAAATGCTAAAACCTTCAAACACTTTCATACCCCTTTATTAAAAATAAAACATTAAATTCAAACAACAAAAGCTTGTTTGAAAAGTCACCTAGAATTTTGATGAGAGAGTAAATACCTTGACAGGAATACCCTCTTTTAGTCAACTAGTCACTATCCCAAATGGCTATTAACACCACTTTTTAACTTTGACATTTTTATTGGTACAAAATGACATAGTGAAATTATTCATTCTTAGTTGTTCATATATTCTCTTTTTCTTTTTAGTTTTTTATATACGGTATAACAAAAATGCTTAAGAAGAATTCATATTTAACTTAACATGTGTACAAATTATACATAAAATATCATAATGTAAATCAAGTATTCATTCTCAAAATTATTCAAATAAATTGAAATCAACTTAATCATCAAAATTCATAACTATTTGCCTAAAAACTCAAATCACAACCATAACAAACTTATAATGAATCATCTTGATCAACATCTTCTTAAAAATATTCCTCAGTTATTCATTATTAAGCTAATTATAACAAGATTAATAAGCTTGACTACTAAGTCTTTCCCTTACACTTAAGTTATACAATGTCCTCAATGCACAAAACATGTAAGAACAATGAAAAATATGAAAAGTAAAGTAGGGGTAAGGATAACTGGTAATCCCTCATTAGAAAAAGATTTGCTACCATGTCCAATGTTATTAACTTCCATCTAATGCTAGTGAAATTGATTGATAGGTTTTATCAATATTAAAAATATTGCAAGTGCATGACGTACCTATAGCTAACACGTGAAAGTATTGGTCAATCTCATAAAGACTATAAGTATTGGTAATTACCATTTTTCTATTATCTAACCTATAAATTAGAATTGGATTTTAATTAAAATTAACTAAACAAATAAACTAAGAATTAAAACAATAATGAATGTAAAATAAGGAAAAATACTAAGAAGGTGCCAATATCAAATAATAGTGTCTAAGTAATGAATTCCCCTAAGAATCCTTTAAATAATAACCCTTTATTATGCAATTATATTATTAATTATTGGACCATGGAAATTCCTATCTTATGTTAATATTTTTCTCAAGAATATTAACAACTAATCCAGAGGATTTATTTTGACCTTTCTCCAGGTTTGCATGCAACTCCTTCTAATTATGGTAGATCTATACACACAAGAGGATTTCTTAATCTCAATCTATGCAATCAAATTATTCAATAATATTCTAGATATATTAGAACAAGAATAAAATACATAATTGAATGACAATAAATCAATAAATAAAACTGCATTGAATAAAAGATCAAATCATATTGTTATCCTAACTTAGGGTTCATCACACCTAGACATTAAACAAGTTCAGTTCTTATCCATAGAAAATGAAATCAATGACAAATATGTAGAAGAAAAACTAGAAAATAAATAAATCATAATTCAAAATCTACCTTTCCTTCTAATAAATCTTTTTACAAGTTTGTATTAGATGATGCTATCTCTTGAGCTTATATTCATGTGCGACTCATCCCTTGAGTAGAATTGTCGCCTCTCTACGTCTCTTAAGATTTAAAATTGCTTAAAAATTTGGCTCTTTTTTGTTTTGCCTCTATTCACGTCCTTTTATGGTAAAAACCAAGAAATTTGGGATATACCCGATCACTTACACAGTTGTGTAGGTCATCATATAGCTCCAAAAACACATAAAATAAGAACTTTACACATTGACAGAGCCTTACACGGGCACATACGTAGTTGTGTATCTCCAAGGTTCCTTAAATCTCCATTTTGTACTATGATTTAATCCAAATTCTTCTCCTTTTAGCCCGAAAAGGCAATTATCACCTACAAATACACTTGAAGTGAATTAAGTTCCAAAAATACTTTAAAACTATTGAATAACAAAAAAATTACATTAAATTTTGGTATATAAATATAGTTAAATAATCATTTATCAACATCCTCACACTTAAGCTTTTACTTGTCCTCAAGCATATCATAATCTAAATCATTAATCTTACAAACATTGATCCTTTATAAACTTCAAATTTTCTATCCATACTCTAAATTATCATATCATATCAGTCAAATTAACATACAATTAGAATCAAGTCCTAAAACTAGCCTTCATAAGTCAATATCAATAGTAATTATGTCAATAATCTTTTTGAAATCAAAAGTATAAATTTTTACACCTCACCCAGGTTTCACTTAATACACTCAAGTGTTTATGGTAAAAAGTATAACAACTATCAACTCTCTAGTCAATACATAGAAGATTCTTTACACCATAAGCTTGCAATATTGTCATATCTTCACCACTTGTATGTAGACTAGAACCAAAATTTAGAAGGTCTATATAAGGGTTTCATGGGGCTTAGTTAAAGTATGATTGGGATAATCAAAGGGTTACTAAAATTAAAGGGAATTTAGAAAAACAAAATTAAAGAATTGTAAGAAACTTATTCTACACTATAATTCCTTCACATTGTGAATCCGCTGGTATGATAACTTTAACACAAAATTTTTAACTTATTTTTTTTGACATGTAACAACAATTATAAAAATATTGTACCTTTAAAATTTTCAATTTTCAAGCAATCAAGTAATCGTAATGACCTTTAGGGTTCAAATTAATAAAAAGGCTTTACGAAAGATCAAATAAAGGTTAATAATGAGGTTATATTCAATGAAAAAGACTAATGCTCAAAATTGGTTACTCCTAACGAATAAAATATGGTAGAATAATTAAAGAAACTAGGCTAACAAGTGTTAAGTCTAAATGCTTTTATCACTTTAATGTTTATAATTTAACATATGCAATCTTAATATGAATAATAAAAGCAAGTTTTAGAAACATCCAACTATACATGATAACACACATGAAATAATAAAAGAGCTTTAAAAGTGATGTAATTGCTCTTAGGCTAAAAAACTCACAAAAGCAAATTAGGATCTTATGTGTGTAAATAACATGAAATTTTCTTTCAAATTGGTTATTTTAATGAATATTAATCATCTACCATAAAAAAGCTAGTTTACTCTAACTTTCATCCTTTTGTATACTAATTCAAATTAATAATCAATAATGAAATAAATTATTTATAGACATATTTTTAACTAATTCAAAAGATCAGTTAATAAGAGTTAATAAAAAAGATTATAATAAGCTTAAGAAATTTATAATTCCCTTTTCCACACTTAAAATTGTACATTGTCCCCAGTGTACATAATATAAGCACATACGAATAAAAAGTTTTAAAGTGGAGGAATTTGGTACTTCTCTGAGTAATAAGAATTTTATAATTATGATTTTGATGAGGTTCCATCTGAAATGAGACATAATCATCCTTGAAAAATATAAATAAAAAGATAAAATATAATGAAAATAACTTAGAAACATAGAAATAAAAATAACATAAAATGAAATAGAGTAAAGTCTTATGCTAACACAAAAATTGGAAAGAAAATTAAAATAAAACATATCCTAATTCTTAGGTTGCCTGCCAAACAGTGCTTGTTTAACATCACTAGCTCGATAATTAGTAGCTTGCTTCTACCTATATCTTAACGTAGCAGTTTTGAAATCTATGAATAAGCCATTTGTTGTAAGATAATAATAAAGACAAAATGTATTAAATTAATAACTCTAATTGACTCACATTAATGCCCTTTTTAAGGAATAATATAACTCCTTAAATTTTCAGTTGACTCAAGCTATTTTTCTTTTAGGAAGTGGTACCCTCCTTATTCAATGTGACGACCAATGATTCATCAGTAGTTTCCTTAATTGGTTCCTCCTCTTGTTCTTCCTCAACCATGTTTGTCCACTCTTTTACATTCTCTTCTTGGATAAAGGCTTCCTTCTCTTCTTCTTCTTCTTCATTCATCTTTTGCGACTTCTCTACTTCCACTCCTTGAAAGAGGCTTCCTCTTCTTCTTCTTCCTTTATTTCCTTTAGCATTTACTCATCCTTCTCTTTTAAAGTAGCAATTACGCCCTCGTCTTTTTAGAATGCAACTTCATTCATGAAATTGACCTTCTTGCCTTCTTCGCTTTGAAGCATTAATAAGCTCAAATAATATGCTTAATACATTGAGGTGAAGAAAATCTCACTTCAAATTCTCATTGGCTAGTTGCACTTTTCGTAAGTTATTTCATTATTATATCTATAAGTCACTCTTTTCGCTATTGTTGTTGTAAATATTTAGTTAAAGCATAATCAACCCATCTATAAACATATGGGTGACTCCACTTTGAATTATGTGTATTCTCATAGGTTGTACTTATTAGAGTAGTGCTTTAAGGGCAATCACCTTTAGCACTTTTGTACAAACTTTATTTTGATTAATAAAGCGAAAGGTAATTTTCATCAATTTGATGTTCATTTATATATGAATTGATGTCGATCTTAAATCGAATAGTCCATGATACAAAACATAGTATGAAGGAATTCATGATGAGATCATGATAATAAGATTTGTACCATATGTAATTATGTTAGTATCTAAATAATCCCTAGTCATAAGATTAATAAGACATGCATTATTAACCCAAATAGACAAGCACATGTTATACTCCTTGATTTGATCAAGCAGTGGAACTCACAAACCGTAAGCATGAGATGTTTGGAGTTAACATGTGGATGCTTACTAAGAGTAGTAAGTACATTGGATGACCCACTATGAAATTGTCATATGGATGATCTATCAAATTTCAATGAGTAATCTATTCATAACAATGACACAAATATCCTTAGACTTGAGGTACTCAAGGATATCTTGGATACTAATCCTGTGCTTTGACATCATTCCTTGTTACCTCAAGACGAGGTCGCTCTTATGGTGATGATTGGGCACAACTATTGGTATTCGAAGGTAATTGGGTAGCCAATAAGCGATTCACCACTCCTGATAGAAGGAGATGATACCCATAACCTCTTATCAGGGGTCATTACTCAAGAGTCTCTAGCCAGAGTTGTTATGTGTTATGAAGAGAGTCTTCATTGACACATGGAGTAATGAGATCTCAGGACAAGAACTAAGATCACTTGGATTAGATTTGACATAGTCAGTCTAGTGGGAGTTGATACATAGCCCATACTCCGAACGAAGTAAAGTATAAAATGGTGAAGGGAAAAATTGGACGATAATTGTCTATGGAAAGGTTTATAAGTCGCATAATTAACTATTGAAGAATTCGTGTGTTAACCCACTTAAATTATAGTAAATTGGCATCATGAAACCCTTTATGATTTATTTGAATTAAGAGTTAATTCAAGTGGCGTGAAACCATCTATGATTTGCTTGAATTAAGAGTTGATTTTAGTTCCTAAAATAACCAAAAACCTAAGGGTCATATGCATAAAACATCAGATGAAAAATAAAGTGTGTATGACTATTTTAAGAAGGCCACAATTGTGGCTTAAGGCTCATAGGCCACGATCATAGCTTAAGGTATGATGAATGTAAATAAGTGAGTTCTTCACTTATATACTTAACAGAGGTTTAACATGTTTTAACACAAACAAGTGAGAGGATAAGGGGTCTATAAGAATTCTATAGAGAGAGAGAGAGGGAGAAGTGGTCTTGAGTCTTCTTTATGTAATTTATGCAATTGTTGCATAAATCTAATTGCATGCAAGATATTTTTGATATATTTCTTCATTTGAGCATTTACTTGAACTCATCAAGGTTGGTGCTTTAACCTCCCTTACACACTGCTTCTTCTTCCTCTTTGCCTACTCTTGGATGATCAAGGAAGACTTTGGTGTTTGCTACAATCCAAACAAAGAGAAGAATTAAGATAGGAGGAGAACAAAAGGTTCAAGCGTTTAAATTTCATGTTCTTATGATTTTTATATGCATGCATGAGTGTTTCTAGTTTTTTGGGAATGTCATGTGGTCAGAATTTAGATTTTGACACTTCCACTACAATTTTATTTATGTAATGCATGAATCCATGGCAACACAATAGTGTTATTAGAGAAAGTTTACGCATGAATCAGATGATGTATTGAACATATGTAAAATGTTTACTGGGTTATGACTGACATGTATGTTGATTTGGAATAATTATTATAAATTGTAGTAATTTTTTTCAGATTTTCTTTCACAGAAATGTTTATAAGGGTTTATATCATGCTCCTGTCAAAGGAAATTGTAATTAAATGTCATTTTCTATTTTATTTCGAATTAATATCTAGTCTGTTCATATGTTAGTTTTTGGGAGTTTATGGAAAACTGAATGCATATACTGATTTTGAAAATTTCGTAATAATTCTAGATTCTTTTTCTAATTTTCTTTCACATAAATGTTTATAAGGTGTTATTTTATGTTAATGCCAAAGGAAGATGCAATTAAATGTCATTTGCTATTTTATTACAAATTTAGTTTCAACCTAATGCATGTAAGAAGTTCTGGAAAAATTCTGGAAATCTAATAAACATGCATGCTTTTAAATTCCATTTAAATAAAATTTTTTTATGAATTTTATGCATGCACATGCAAGATAAGATGTTGCCACACGTATAAGATGTATGAAAAAGTGATTATCTTATGCATGCATGATGTAGAGTATGACCAGTGTTAGAAGTAATATAACAAGTGTCATAAACATGTGATGTATTGGATAATTCTACTTAGTTAATAAATAATTCCTAAGAGTTAGTTTCTAGAATTTTTTTATTATGCACATTTAGAATGTGTATAAGACTTTGGAATTTTTCCAGAACTAATTAAATTTGGTTCAATTAATAAATCAAGTCAAAGTCAACATTGGTAAGCTTTTTGAAAGCTGATGGAGTTGCCTTAATTAATGACTTATAATGTATGTGTTTCAGTTATAAGACCTTAACAAAGTTTTTATAAGATAATAAATATGATATTTTGGTGGTAGTAGTATGCTTAGTGCATGTTCTTGAAATTAGGGTTCTGAAAATTTTCTGAGCATCGAATATGTCCTTTTAATGTCTAGTAGGTTAACTTATTTATCTTGATGATTTTAGTCGTCAAGATAATTTTAACTTATGCTGAAACTATTTAGATAGATTTAAGATGACCTAGGGATATTATAGATGACTAATTGATGTATAGGAATTTTAGAAACCATACGGATTAATATAGAATTAATTCAAGTAGATTATAGCATTTCTAGTGTGACTAGAAAAAGGCATATATAATATAATTAAAGTGTTTAATTTGGACATCAAAATAATTGAATTTTAGGGTTCTTAATCGAATCACATTCATAATTCAAATTAGCCGAGGCTAACTATAGTGCCTGATTCAATTCAAGAGTTGAATCGAATCACAAAATTTTGATGCATAGTCAAGTCACAATCTCTATTGAATCTCCTTTATGAGGTACATGCCTTAGATGCATTTTAAGGGTGGTTATAGGCATAGACTAAATTTAATTAAGTTGTACATAATCTGAATATATACATGTGATATATATACAATATCATCCAAGTGTTGATGAGACCAAAGAACACTAGTACTTGATTCAGTTCAAAAGTTGAATTGAATCACAAACTTTTGATGCATTGTTAAGTTACAACCTCAATTGAACCTCCCTTATGTGACACATGCATTAGATGCATTTTAAGGGTAATTATAGACATAAAATCAATTTAATTAAGTTGCCCATAATCTGAATATATATATGTGATATATATACAATATCATCCAAGTGTTAATGAGACCAAAGAACACTAGTACCTAATTCAGTTCAGGACTTGAATCGAATCACAAACTTTTGATGCATAGTCAAGTCACAACATCCATTGAACCTCCCTTATGTGATACATGCATTGAATGCTTTTTAAAGGTTGTTATGGACATAGACTCAATTTAATTAAGTTGTATTATAATCTGAATATATATATGTGATATATATACATTTACAATATCATCCAAGTGTTCATGAGACCAAAGAACAAATCCGAAACCCAAGCCCATTCTAAATGAATATGTTTAAACCATGGAAATTAGATTTCTTGATTAATGAGTTGGTCTTACTAGAATCATTGATTTGTTGAGCAAACCTAAGGTCAACATGATAAAGGTGAAGTTGGTTTATATACATAGGATGTATACAAGTCAAGAGTTGACAATCCAATGAGTGTGCTAAATCAATAATTGATGGCATAAGTCGATAGTTGCATAACTAAATATAATTGATATGAATGATACCTACCGATTGACCTAAGGTGGCTTGTTGGGTAAACTTAAGGTCATTTTTGGTGATATTGGATGTCAAATCATTAAGAAAACTATAAGTTTTCTCGAATTTGTAGTGAGGGCTATGGATTTGAATAAGAATAATGGGACCCATAATGCATGTGATTAAAGTCCTTACTAATTTACACAAGTGCACATTTTAAAACTTTCTCTTGTTCTTCTAGGTTATCGAATAGCTACGATGTCTTTGTCCAGTGTGAACCTACACTCTCTATTAGACTCCAACAAACTCATGAGACCTAACTTCTTGGATTGGCTATGAAATTTGAGAATTATTCTCAAATATGAGAAACTAAGAAATGTCCCAGATGAACCACTTCTCGATCCCCTATTATTGATGCATCTGATGAGGATCAGAAGGCTTACAAGAAGCCACGAGATGATAGTGAGCTGACTAACTGTATAATGATTTCTCGTGTTTCGTAATAGAACATTAATTAAGTATACATTTAATTCTAACTAGTTTAACCGATAATTATTCACAGTTTGTGCTTAACTATCGGATGAACCAAATATCCACAATGATACCTAAGCTAATTAATCTGCTCAAAATAACTAAGCAAACTGTCAAAAAAGACAGTAAGGCTGTGATACTGTTGGACTCTCCTTCTAGTTCTTGAAAGAAGAACTAAAAGAAGAAGAAGAAATCCAAAAAGCCAATGGGAGGTGTAGCCAAGAAGAAGGCAAAGGAGATAACATAAAAGGGGATAAGCTTCTATTGCAATAAAGAAAGACATTGGAAGAGGAATTGCAAAGCTTATATGGAGTCGCTGAAGCAAAAGAAGGCATTAGATGCCCCATTGTCTACTTCAGGTATGTTATTTTTTATTAAGGTTAATACTGTTTATGATTATAACATTTGGGTATTACATACCAGATATGACTCATACATATGTGTTGATATATAGGGTCTAAGGGATAGTAGAGCTCTTAAGAAGGGAGAGATAGACCTACAAGTGGGAAATGGAGCAAGAGTTGCTACGTTAGATGTCGGACATATGACATATATGATTCTTGCATGTTAGGCAAGATGACCAAATCACCTTTTAGAGGAAAGGTTGAATGAGAGAATAGGTTATTAGTCCTAATACATTATGATGTGTGAGGTCTGATGTCCATTCATGCTAGAGGTGATTTTATGTACTTCATTACCTTTATCGACGTTTATTCAAAATATGGGTATATGTATCTAATGAGATACAAGTTTGAAGCATTTGAAATGTTCAAACAATTTAGACATAAAGCAGAGAAACAACTTAGTAGAATTATCAAGACATTTTGAATAGATCGACGTGGTAAGTATTTGAATGAGGAGTTTCTAACTTATCTCAAGGATAACGAGATTATATCTCAATAGACTCCACCTTACACACTTTAACATAATGGTGTGTTTGAAAAGAGAAACTGAATCTTGTTGGACATGATAAGGTCAACGATGGGTTTAGCAAGTCTGTCGAAATCTTTTTAATGTCATGCACTCAAAAATGATGTTTATGTGATAAATAGTCCCTTCAAAAGCAGTTAATCTTACTTCATATGAGATATGGACTAATAAAAAGTCTTATCTTTCTCATATGAAAGTCTGGGATTGTTTGACTTATGTGAAGCAAATTTAATTAGACAAGCTTGATGTAAAATCTGGTAAATGTCTGTTTGTAGAATGTCCTAAGGAAACAATTAAATATCAGTTCTATAATGCTTTAGAGCAAAAGGTTTTTGTCTCAAAACGTGCTGTCTTTTTTATAGAAAGAGTTTCTTCTAAAAAAAATACAGTGGGAGCAAATTTGAACTTGATGAAGTTCATGATGCTAAAATAGATGTAGATCAACTATCTAAACCCAAAATTTTTATTCACGTAGATGAGATTGATGAATCGGAAAAATAAAGCATACATGATTTGGATAAAATGGTAGATTTAAAACTTTTTAGAAATCAAAATTACAGCAGAAGCAACATAACCAAATCAACATGCATAGCCATACATTATACGGTATAAGTATAATAAACTTAAGAATAAGGTGGTAGAAATTATATTACTGACTCCTTCGCTACAACTTTAACTCCTCGCTATGCTATCCTATCCTTGGCAATGTATCCTCTCCTTGGAGATATATCCTCTTCTCCTTATTGTATCCTCTTCTCGATATTGTATCCTTGAAAATTTTGATCTACCACTTATTCATCTTGGACAACTTGGTTAACAAGATCCTTTAGTGGGAAAGGAGAAGAAAATTTGAAGAGATTTTTCTTTATAAGAAAGAAGCCAAATTTTGAGACACTTCTCATGCAATTTTCATCTATAACATGCAAGATAGGAGAGAGAGAGTCAAAAATGCAAGAACACCTTCTCAATTTCGGTTTTCATCAAAAGAAAGAAGAGATTTACATCAAATGAATCACTTCATTCTTTAATCATTCCTAAAGAAGCCAATAAATGAGACTCTTCTCATTTGTCTTTAAGATGGCTATATGAAAAGACAATTAACTTAAATGAGACATATCAATTTCAGTTTTGTGATGAAAGAAGGAAGATGGTCCATCATAATGCACCTCTTTCTTATTTAATCCAATGAATGCTAATAGGTTACATGCTATCATTAAAAGACCACCATTAAACCATTTAATGATAAGGTCATTACTCCATTTAATTATAATAAAACATGTTCAAACCATCTTTAATATAGCAAATAAATACTAAATGTGCAGTTGCACATTTAGTCCATTAAAAACAAAATTCTACCTCCATTTATCTTAAATAACTTTGTTTAATCAAATTAAACCAAAGCCTAGTCTATTTCTAAATGTTCAATTGGGCTTCTAATTAACAATTAATTAGTATAAGCCTAACATTCAATCATAGACTTTAAAATCTCTATTTGTATTTCTTACTTTACTTGAAACCCTCCTAGAAGCCGAGTGGAGAATCTTATTGGACTTAGATAATTCAAGCTCTAATAAGCCCAGAATTAATTTAATCTCATTAGAATTAATTCTAGCTTATTAACTAAATGTCATTCCACTAAAGACAATTAGGTGTACTCTTGAATTATTAAATATTATGAGAACACATATTTCAAATAAGATGTCCAATTGTAAACCCTATTATGAACCCTAGTATAGCCATCCGTACAATAAAGGGTAAAATTATCGTTTTGCCTTTATATTGGTTTTTCCTTCTAGATATCCCGTTTTACTCTATATGGTGATTGACACATAAGATCTCATCTTGGTGTTAAGACTTGATGGGTAGCTAGTCCATCAAACTACTAGCACCAGTTTAATCACCAATTTCCATAAAACATTTAGAAGTGATGATATCACTATAAACTTTTTATTTGAGTGAATGTTCGCTGATACATATTTCAATTAATAACTCCAAAATGCAGATAATGGATTAATACTTTGTAAAAATCCATTCCAATCATATCAAGAATTATAATGAACACATATGAGTTCACCACTCATCAAGATTATGGTCCATAATAAACGAACGCTCAAGTTGTATGTTTTACGATTAAAGTAACGACTCACTTTATTCTTAAAACATACTTGATTCCAGATTCATTTAATAGTGCCATTACTAATAGTCAACTACTATCATAATATGAAACTCATCATTCCCTCGAAGTAAACTCCTTTACTTACATGGAGATAAATCGCAACACTACAGTCTAAACCATAATCAGGCGACCAACTTGATTATTCAACTGTGAAGCTATTATTTTAGATTCTTATAATATATATGTTTGCCATACATCTCTATGTATATGTATATTACTTACAAAAGAATCTCGGTACCTTATGACTAGATATATAATGCTTATAAAAACCAAACTTTTTTATTTTATTAATAATAAATATTTTCATTACAAAACTGTAACTAGAAGAAAAATAAATTATAAGTAAATACACTTGCTTTCTAGGGCATTATGTTTACATAACTCTAACAATCTCCCACTTGCCCTAAAGTAAGTTTGACATATCCCTCATTCCCATCCCTGCTAGATGACCCTCAAAGCTCTTTTGAGACAATGTCTTTGTGAACAAATTAGCAAGGTTTTGCTCTGTGGGAATGTTTACCATATTCACCTCTCCATATTATATTATCTCCCTTATGAGATGATACTTTTGCTCAATGTGTTTAGCAGCTTTATGGTTCTGAGGTTCTTTAGAATTAGCCACTGCCCTACTATTATCACAATAAAGTGTAATGACTTTTTCTACCTCTGGAACTACCTCCAAATCATTTAGGAACTTGCAGAGCCAGATTGCTTCCTTTACTGCTTCGAAAGCAGTAACATACTCAACCTCCGTAGTTGAATTAGCAATACAAGATTGCTTGATACTGGCTCCACCTCCTAAAACTAATATAGAGCTAGAAGTTGATTTCCTTGAATCAACATCTGATTGGAAAACAGAATCTATATATCCTGTCGGAATAAGATTATTTCTAGAGTAAACAAGCATTAAGTTCTTCATCCTATAAAGATACTTCAGTATACACTTAACTGCATTCCAATGCTCCATTCCTAGATTGGACTGAAATCTACTTACCATTCCTACCGCGTAACAGATATTCGGTCTAATGCAAAGCATTGCATACATTAAACTTCCAATTGTCGAAGCTTATAGAATGTTATGCATGCGTTGACCTGCTTTTGGGTCTTAGGTGCTAGCTCCTTTGAAAGTTTTATTCCATGTCTAGCAGGTGTGAAACCCTCTTGAAATCTTGCATGGCAAACTTATTGAGCATGTTCTCAATGTAATTTAGTTGAGACAAGGCTATCAGTTTGTTCTTACGA
>JAOSBO010229514.1:0-14151 GCA_027563915.1 Erythroxylum rotundifolium | reverse complement strand
CAACAATGTGTTGTTTTTCCACTGAAGGTGCTTAGTGATAGTGCCGATAGGCTATTTTGCCCACTAAAGGTGTGCCAACATGTTGTTTTTCCCATCGAAAGTGCCTAGAATTAAACCAACTAGCTGTTTTGTCCAACAAAGGTGCACTAATGTGATGTTTTTCCCACTGAAGGTGCCTAACGACCCTGCCAACGACTTGTTTTTCCCAGCAAAGGTTTACTGACATGTTGTCTTTCCAATCAAAGTTACCCAACGGGTTGTGTTTCCCAACGAAGGTGCCTAGCGACTGTGCTTACTGGTTGTTTTACCCACTAAAGGCATACCAACGTGCTATTTTTCTAACCGAAGGTGCCTAGCAACCTTGCTAATGGGCTTTCCTATCGAAGGTGCCTAGCGACCGTGTCAATGAACCATTTTTCCCACTGAAGGTGCACAAGAGGTTGTTTTTCCCACCAAAGGTGCTGAACGACCAAAGGCGCACCAACGTGCTATTTTTTCCCACCTAAAGTGCTTGTTGATCGTGTCAATGGGCTATTTTATCCACCGAAGGTGTGCCAATGTGTTGTTTTTCCCATCGAAACTACCTAGTGACCGTTCCGATGGGTAATTTTACCCACCAAAGGTGTACCAATGTGCTATTTTTCCCATCAAAGTTGCACAATGAGTTGTCTTTCCCATCGAATGTGCCTAGTGACCATGTCAACATGCTATTTTTCCCACTGAAGGTGCCTAATGGGTGGTTTTTTCTATCAAAGATGCCTAGCAAAACGTGCCCATGTGCTGTTTTTCCTTCTGAAGGTGTACTATCGTGTTGCTTTTCCAACTGAAGTTGCACCCACAGGCTATTTTTCCCACCGAAGGTGCTTAGCAACTGTATCAAACGGCCATTTTGATCACCATAGATGCACCAATATATTGTTTTTCCCACTGAAGGTGCTCAACGAGTCGTTTTTCCCACCAAAGATGCCTAGCGACTATTGCCAACAGGTTGTTTTGCCCATCGAAGGTGTCCCAACATGTTGTTTTTCCCACCAAAGGTGCTTAGTGACTGTGCGCACGGGCTATTTTTCCCACCAAAGGTGTGCCAACGTGTTGTTTTTTCTGACAAAAGTGCTAGGAGCATACTGATTGGTTGCTTTGTCCAAAAAAGGTGCACCAACGTCCTATTTTTCGCACCGAAGGTGCCTAGAACCTTGTCAATGGGCTATTTTTCCCACCAAAGGTTTATCAACGTGTTGTTTTTCCAACCAAAAGTGCCCAATGGGCTATTTTTCCCACCAAAGGTGCCTAGCGTTTGTGCTTACGAACTGTTTTGCCCACTAAAGGCGCACCAACGAGCTATTTTCCTACCAAAGGTGCCTAGCAATCGTGCCAATGGGCTTTCCCACCGAAGGTGCCTAGCGACCGTGTGAATGAGTTGTTTTTCCCACCGAAGTTGCCCAACAAATTGATTTTCCCACCAAAAGTGCCTACTGACTGAAGGTTCATAAACGTGTTATTTTTCCCACCTAAGGTGCTTGGCGACCCTACCGAGGAGCCGTTTTTCCCAACAAAACTGCCTAACGACCATTTTGACAGGCTATTTTACCTACTAAAGGTGAACCAACGTGTTGTTTTTCCCACCTAAGGTGCTTGGCGACCTTGACGACGAGCTACTTTCCCCACTGAAACTGCCTAACAACCGTTCCGATGAACTATTTTACCCACCAAAGTTGAACCAACGTGTTGTTTTTCCCACCAAAGGTGGACAAAAGGCTGTTTTTCCCACAAAAGGTGCCTACTGACCATGTCAACGGGCTGTTTTGCCCCCAAAGGCTCATCAATGCGTTGTTTTTTCGACCAAAGGTGCCTAATAGGTTGTTTTTCCCACCAACGTGCTGTTTTGCCCACTTAAAGTGCACCAACGGGTTGTTTTCCCACAGAAGGTGTGCCAACATCCTATTTTTCCCATGAAAAATGCCTAGCAACCGTGCCAAAGGGCTATTTTGCCCACTGAAGGTGCACCAACATGCTGTTTTTTCGACTAAAGGTGCCTAGCAACTGTTCCGATGGCCTATTTTACCTACCAAAGCTATGCCAACATGTTGTTTTACCCACCAAAGGTGCACGAACGTGGTGTTTTTCCCACTGAAGGTGCCTAGCAAACATGCCAACTAGCTATTTTGTCCACCGAAGGTGCATCAGCTTGTTGTTTTTCCCACTGAAGGTGTCCAACGGGTTGTTTTTCCCACCAAAGGTGCCTAGCGACTGTGCTCATTAGTTTTTTTGCCCACCAAAGAAGCACCAACATGCTATTTTTCCCACTGAAGGTGCCTAGCGAACGTGCAAACTAACCATTTTGCCCACCAAAGGTGCACCAACATGTTGTTTTTCCCACTGAAGGTGTCCAATAGGTTGCTTTTCCTACTGAAGTTGCGTAGCGACTGTGCCCACTAGTTGTTCTACCCATCCAAGGTGCATCAACATGTTGTTTTTCCCACCAAAGGTGACTAGCGACTGTCTCTAGCGGTTGTTTTATCCACTAAAGGTGCCTAGCGACCGTGCTTACAGGCTGTTTTGCCCACTAAAGGCATACCAATGTGCTATTTTTCCTATCGAAGGTGCCTAGCAACCGTGACAATGGGCTTTCCCACTAAAGGTGCCTAGCGACCATATCAATGAATCGTTTTTCCCATCGAAGGTGCCCAACAAGCTGTTTCTCCCACCTAAGGTTCTTGGCAACAATGCCGACGGGCTCTTTTACCCACCGAAGGTGCACCAATGTGCTATTTTTCCTACCGAAACTGCCTAGCGACCATTTCGACGGACTATTTTACCCACCAAAGGTGCGAAAAAGTGCTATTTTTCTTACCAAGGTGCCCAACAGGCTATTTTTCCCATAGAAGCTGCCTAGCAACCACGCCAATGGGCTATTTTGCCCACCGACGGTGCACTAACGTGCTGTTTTTCCAACCAAAGCTGCACCAACATGTTGTTTTCCCATCGAAGGTGCCCCAACATGTTGCTTTTCTAACCAAAGGTGTTTAGCGACCGTGCCGACGGGCTATTTTGCCCACCAAAGGTGTGTCAACGTGCTATTTTTCCCATTGAAAGTGTCGAAGACCATACCGACTGGCTGTTTTGTCTAAATAAGGTGCACCAACATGCTATTTTTCTCACGGAAGGTGCCTACTGACCTTGCCAACATGTTGTTTTTCCCACCGAAGGTTTACTAATGTGCTGTTTTTCCAACTGAAGATGCCCAGTGGGTTGTTTTTCCCTCCTAATGTGCCTAGCGACCGTGCTTATGGGTTGTTTTGGCTACTAAAGGCGCACCAATGTGCTATTTTCCTATCGAAGGTGCCTAGCGATCATTCCAATGGGCTTTCCCACTAAAGGTGCCTAGCGACCACATCAATGAGCCATTTTTCCCACCAAAGGTGCCCAACGGGCTGTTTTCCCCACCTAAGATGCTTGCCAGCTGTGAAGACGGGCTTTTTTACCCACCAAAGGTGCACCAATGTGCTGTTTTTCCCACCGAAACTGCCTAGCAACCATTTTGACGAGCTATTTTACCCACCAAAGGTGCACAAACATGCTATTTTTCTTATCAAGGTGCCCGATGGGCTACTTTTCCCATAGAAGGTACCTAGCAACCATGCCAATGGGCTATTTTGCCCACCGAAGGTTTACCAACACGCTATTTTTCCTACCAACGGTATATCATGTTGTTTTTCCCATCGAAGGTGCCTAGCAACCATGCTAACGGGCTATTTTGACCATCGAAGGTGGGGCAACATGTTTTTTTCCCATCGGGGCTGGCCAACTGGTGGTTTTTCGCACCGAAGACATTTAGCAACCGTGCCCACGGGCTATTTTGCCCACCAAAGGTGCACTAACGTGCTATTTTTCCAACCAAAGTTGCACCAATAAGTTGTTTTTCCCTCTAAAGATGCACTAATGTATTGTTTTTCTGACCAAAGGGGTTTAGCGACCGTGCCGATGGGATATTTTCCCACCAAAGGTGTGCCAACATGCTGTTTTTCCCATTGAATGTGCCTAAGACCCGACTGGCTGTTTTGTCGAACAAAGGTGCACCAACATGCTGTTTTTCCCACAGAAGGTGCCTAGCAACCTAACCAACATGCTGTTTTGCCCACCTAAGGTTTACCAACGTGTCGTTTTTTCAACTGAAGGTGCCCAACGGGATGTTTTTCCCACCTAAGGTGCCTTGCGACTGTGCTTATGGGTTGTTTTGCCCACTAAAGGCGCACCATTGTAATATTTTTCCCACTGAAGGTGCCTAGCGACAATGTCAACTGGCATTCCTACTGAAGGTGCCTAGTGACCATGTCAATGAGCCGTTTTTCCCACCAAAGATGCCCAATGGGTTATTTTTGCCACCTAAAGTGCTTGGCAACTGTGCCGACAGGCTCTTTTACCCACTGAAGGTGCACCAATGTGTTGTTTTTCCCACCAAAGCTGCCTAGCGACCATTCTAACGGGTTATTTTACCCACCAAAGGTGCACAAATGTGCTGTTTTTCCTACTGATGGTGCCCAATAGGCTGTTTTTCCTACAGAAGGTGCCTAGCAACCATGCCAATGGGCTGTTTAGCCCACCAAAGGTTTGCCAATGTGCTATTTTTCTTACCAAAGGTACCCAACGGGTTGTTTTGCCCACCAATGTGCTATTTTGCCCACTGAAAGTGAACAAACGAGCTATTTTGCCCACTGAAGGTGCACCAACATATGATTTTTCCCGAGAGAGATGCCTAGTAATCGTGCCAATGGACTGTTTTGCCCAACAAAGGTGCACCAACGTACTATTTTTCTAACCGAAGTTGCCTAGCGACCATGTCGACGAGTTGTTTTTCCTGCCAGAGGTGTGCCAATGCGTTGTTTTACCCACAAAAGGTGGGCCAACGTGCTATTTTTCCCACCAAAGTTGCTTAGAGAATGTGCCGACTAGCTGTTTTGCCCATCGAAGCCGCACCAACATGCTGTTTTTCCCACTGAAATTGTCCAATGGGCTATTTTTCCCACCGAAGGTGCCTGGCGACTGCGCCCACTAGTTGCTTTGCCCACCAAAGGTGCACCAATATGCCGTTTTTCCCACTGAAAGTGCCTAGTAACGGTGCAAACGGGATGTTTCGCCCACTGAAGATGCACCAACGTGCTACTTTTCCCACCGAAGGTGCCTAGCGACCATTTCGAACTATTTTTCCCATCGAAGGTACACCAATGTGTTGGCTTTCCCACCGATTTTGGCTAACGATTATGCTAAAAAGTTGTTTTGCCCACCAAAGGTACACCAACATGTTGTTTTTCCCACCGAAGGGGCACTAACATTCTATTTTTCCCACCAAAGGTGCCTAGGAATCATGCCAATGGGTTGTTTTGCCCACCAAAGGTGCACCAATGTGTTATTTTTCCCACCTAAAGTGCATATCAACCATACCAATGGGCTATTTTGCCCACCCAAAGGTCCCAAAAGGGGTATTTTTCCCATTGAAGGTGCCTAGCGACTGTGCCGATAGGCTGTTTTTCACACCAAAGGTGCACCAACGTGCCGCTTTTCACACCAAAATTTCCTATAGACCATACCGATCGACTGTTTTACCCAACGAAGGCGCACCAACTTTCTATTTTTCCCACCGAAGGTGCCTAGCAACCTTCCCAATAGGCTATTTTACCCACTGAACTTTTACCATTCTGCTATTTTTCCTACCGCAGGTGCCTGTCAGGCTGTTTTTCTCACCGAAGGTACCTAACGACTGTGCCCACGACCTATTTTGCCTACTGAAGGCACCTAGCGATCGTGCCTTCCCACTGAAGGCACCTAGCGACTGTGTCGACAGGCTCTTTTGCCCACCAAAAGTGCCTAGCGACTGTGCTGACGATTGTTTTGTCCACCAACAGTGCACCAATGGGGCATTTTAACCACCAAAGGTGCCTAGCTATTGTGCTAACATGCTGTTTTGCCCGTTGAAAGTGCACCAACTTGCATTTTTTCCCACAAAAGGTGTCTAGCGACTGTGTCGACAGGCTGTTTTTCCTACAGAAGGTGCACAAAAGGGTCGTTTTCCCATTGAAGGTGCCCAGCGACCATGCCAAAAGAATTTTTTGCCCACCGAAGGTGCACCAATGTGCTATTTTTCCCACCGAAGGTGCCTTACAACTGAGCCAACTGGCAGTTTGGCCACCGAAAGTGCACCAACAAACTATTTTTCCCATTGACTGGATGTTTTGCCCAACAAATAGTCACCATACCGACCGGCTTTTTTGCACAACAAAGGTTCACCAAAGTGTTATTTTTTCCACCTAAAGTGCACCATACCAACTTGCTATTTTGCCCAACAAAGGTTCACCAACGTGTTATTTTTCCCAGCGATGATGCCTAACGACCTTGTCGATGAGCTATTTTACCCCCTGAAGGTTTACCAACTTGCTGTTTTCCTCACCGAAGGTGCCCAACGGGTGGTTTTCCTTGTCGAAGATGCCTACCAACTGTGTCCACGGGCTATTACGCCTACTGAAGTTGCACCAATAGGCTATTTTTCCCACTGAAGGTGCCTAGCAACCATTTCGATCTACCGTTTTGATCACCTAAGGGGTACCAATATGTTGTTTTTCCCACTGAAGGTGCTGAACAGGTTTTTTTTCCCACCAAAGATCCCTAGCGACCGTGGCCACAAGCTACTTTGCACATCGAAGGTGCAACAATGTGTTGTTTTTGCCATAGAAGGTGGTTAGCGATAGTGCCGATCGGCTATTTTGCCCACTAAAGGTGTGCCAACGTGCTATTTTTCCCACCGAAAGTGCCTAGGACCATACCAATTGGCTGTTTTGTCCAACAATGGTCGACCAATGTACTGTTTTTTCCACCGAAGGTGCCTAGCGACCTTGCCAATGGGTTGTTTACCTTACCGAAGGTTTATTGACTTGTCATTTTTCCAATCGAAGTTGGCCAACGGGCTGTGTTTCCCAACAAAGGTGCCTAGCGATCGTGCTTATCAGCTGTTTTGCCCACTAAAGGTGTACCAATATACTATTTTTCCTATCCAAGATGCCTAGCAACCGTGCCAATGGGCTTTCCTACTGAAGGTGCCTAGCGACCGTGTCAATGAGCCGTTTTTCCCACCGAAGTTGCCCAATAGGTTGTTTTTCCCACCAAAGGTGCTGAGCAACCAAAGGTGCACCAATGTGTTATTTTTCCCACCTAAGGTGCTTGCTGATCATGCCGATGGGCTGTTTTACCCACCGAAGGCGTGCCAATGTGTTGTTTTTCCCATCGAAACTGCCTAGTGACCATTCCGACGGACAATTTTACCCATCAAAGGTGTACCAACGTGCTATTTTTCCCACTAAAGTTGTCCAACGTGTTGTTTTTCCCATTGAATATGCCTAGCGACCATGCCAATGTGCTATTTTTCCTACTGAAGGATCCTAACGGGTGGTTTTTCCAACCAAAGATGCCTAGCAACCGTGCCCATGTGCTGTTTTGCCCATCGAAGGTGTACTATTGTGCTGTTTTTCCAACTGAAATTGCACCCACAAGCTGTTTTTCCCACCGAAGGTGCCTGGTGACCATGTCAAATGGCCATTTTGATCACCAAAGATGCACCATTATATTGTTTTTCCCACTGAAGGTGCTCAACGAGCCGCTTTTCCCACCAAAGATGCCTAGCGACCGTATCGACGGGTTCTTTTGCCCACCAAAGGTGTGTCAACTTGTTGTTTTTCCCACCAAAGGTGCTTAGCGACTGTGGGCACAGGCTATTTTGCCCATTAAAAGTATGCCAATGTGTTTTTTTTTTTGACAAAAGTGCCTATGACCATGCCGACTGGTTGTTTTGTCAAAAAAAGGTGCACCAACGTACTATTTTTCCCACCGAAGGTGCCCAGCCACCTTACCAATGGGCTATTTTTCCCACCGAAGATTTACCGACGTGTTGTTTTTCTAACCGAAGGTGCCCAATGGGCTATTTTTCCTACCGAAGGTGCCTAGCGAATGTGCTTATGGGCTGGTTTGCCCACTAAAGGCGCACCATGTCAATTAGTTATTTTCCCACCTAAGTTGCCCAATGGACTATTTTTCCCACCAAAGGTGCCTAGCAACCGAAGGTTCGCAAACGTGCTATTTTTCCCACCTAAGGAGCTTGATGACCATGCCGACGAGCTGTTTTTCTCACCAAAACTACCTAGCATCCATTTCAACAGGCTATTTTACCTACCAAAGTGAACCAACATCCTATTTTTCCTACATAAGGTGCTTGGCGATCATGTTGATGATCTACTTTCCCTACCGAAACTGCCTAGCAACTGTTCTGACGGACTATTTTACTGACCAAAGGTGAACCAACGTGTTGTTTTTCCCACCGAAGGTGCACAAAAGGTTGTTTTTCCAACTGAAGGTGCCTAATTACTGCGCCAATAGATTGTTTTGCCCCAAAAAGTTCACCAACGCGCTTTTTTTTGACCAAAGATGCTCAATAGGCTGTTTTCCCACCAACGTGCTTTTTTGCCCACTTAAAGTGGACCAACAAGTTGTTTTCCCACTGATGGTGCACCAACGTCCTATTTTACCCATGAAAGATGCCTAGCAACCGTGCCAAAGGCTGTTTTGCCCACTAAAGGTGCACCAACATGCTTTTTTTCCCACTGAAGGTGCCTAACAACTGCACCGATGGGCTATTTTACCTGCCAAAGGTGCGCCAACATGTTGTTTTACCCTCCAAAGGTTCACCAACATGCTGTTTCTACCACGGAAGGTGCCTAGCGAACATACCAACTAGCTATTTTGCTTACCGAAGGTGCAACAACATGTTGTTTTTCCCACTAAAGGTGTCCAACGAGTTGTTTTTCCCACCAAAGGTGCCTAGCAACCGTTCCCATTAGTAGTTTTGCCCTCCGAAGGTGCACCAACGTGTTGTTTTTCCTATTGAAGGTGCCTAGAGAACGTGCCAACTAGCTATTTTGCCCACCGAAGGTGCACCAACATGCTGTTTTTCCCACTGAAGGTGTCCAACGGGTTGTTTTTCCCACCGAAGGTGCCTAGCAACCACGCCCATTAGTTGTTTTGCCCACCGAAGGTGCACCAACGTGTTTTTTTACCTATTGAAGGTGCCTAGAGAACGTGCCAACTAGCTATTTAGCCTACCGAAGGTGCACCAACATGCTGTTTTTCCTACTAAAGATGTCCAACGGGTTGTTTTTCCCACCGAAGGTGCCTAGCAACTGTGCCCATTGTTGTTTTGCCCACCGAAGGTGCACCAACGTGTTGTTTTTCCTATTGAAGGTGCTAGAGAACGTGCCAACTAGTTATTTTGCCCACCAAAGGTGCACCAACATGTTGTTTTTCCCACTGAAGGTGTCCAACGGGTTGTTTTTCCTACTGAAGGTGCCTAGCGATCGTGCCCAATAGTTGTTTGCCCACCGAAGGTGTACCAACATGTTGTTTTGTCCACTGAAGGTGCACCAATGTGTTGTTTTCCCATCAAAATTGCATAGCGACCGTCCTTGCGGGTTGTTTTACCCACCAAAGGTGCACCAATGCGATGTTTTCCCCACCGAAGGTTCCTAACGACTGTGCCGACAATTTGTTTTGCCCACCAAAGCTGCATCAACATGCTGTTTTTCCCCCCGAAGGTGCACCAACAAGTCATTTTTCTTACCGAAGGTGCACCAACATGCTCTTTTTCCCATCGTGCTATTTTACCCACTGAAGGTGCACCAAGATGCTATTTAACCCACTAAAGGTGTACCAACTGGCTGTTTTACTCATGGAAGATGCACCAACGTGCTGTGTTTCCCACCAAAGGTGCCTAGCGACTATGTCAACAGGCTGTTTTGCCCACCGAAGGTGCACCAGCATACTGTTTTTCCCACCAAAGGAGCACAACGGGCTATTTTTCCCATTGAAAGTGTGTAAGGATCGTGTCCACGGGCTGTTTTAGCCATCGAAGGTGGACAAATGGGTTATTTTTCTCACCTAAGGTGCCTAGCCATGGTGTCGACATGCTATTTTGCCCACTAAAGGTACACCAATATGTTGTTTTTCCCATTGAAGGTGCCTAGTAACTGCGCCTACGGGCTGTTTTTCCCACCAAAGGTGCAACAATGTGCTATTTTTATTACCTAAGGTGCCTAGCAACCATGCCAACGGGGTATTTTGCCAATTGTAGATGCCTAGTGACCATGCCAACAGGCACTTCTACCCACTGAAGGTGCACTAACAAGTTGATTTTCCCATCGAAGGTGCCCAACGGGTTGTTTTTCCCATTAAAGATGCCTAGGAACCATACCGACAAGCCATTTTGCCCACCGAAGACGCATCAATGTATTGTTTTTCCCTTCGAAGGTCCAGAACGACCGTGCAGACGGGATGTTTTACCAACCAAAGGTGCACCAATGTGCTGTTTTTCCCACCGAAGGTGCCTAGCGACCATGTTGACAAGCCATTTGCCCACCAACATGTTGTTTTCCTCACTCAAGGTGCCCAGCAACGGTGCCCATGGGCTATTTGCCCACCGAAGGTGCAAAAATATGTTGTTTTTTCCATCGAAGGAGCCCAACAGCCCTACCAATAGGCTATTTTGCCCACCAAAGGTGCACCAACGTGATATTTCTTCCACCAAAGATGCCTAGCGACCATGCCAACAAGCTTTTTGTCCAGCGAAGGTGCACCAACGTGTTGTTTTTCCCACTGAAGGTGTCCAATAGGCTATTTTTCCCACCAAAGGTGCCTAGTGATCGTGCCCAGGGTTGTTTTGCCCACCAAAGATACATTGTCGTGTTGCTCTTCTCGCCGAAGGTGCCCAACGGCCTTTTTTCCCACCTTAGGTGCCGAACAAGTTGTTTCTCCCACTGAAGGTTTCTAACGACCTTGTCGACAGGCTATTTTTCATACCGAAGGTGCACCAATGTGCTATTTTTCCCGCCGAACGTGCCCAACAAGTTATTTTTCCCACCGAAGGTGCCTATGGACTGTGCCCACAGGCAATTTTGGGCATCGAAGGTCCACCAAAGTCGTGTTTTTCCTACTAAAGGTGCCTAGCAACAGTGTCCATAGGTCGTTTTGCCCAGCAAAGATGAAAAAATGTGCTATTTTTCCCATCAAAGGTGCCCAATGGGCTGTTTTTCCCCCGAAAGTGCCTAGCAACTATGCCCACTAGTTGTTTTGTCCATCGAAGGTGCACCAACGTGATATTTTTCCCACCAAAGGTGCTTAGCGACTATGCCGATAGGCTGTTTTGCCCATCAAAGGTGCACCAACATGATGTTTTTCCCACCGAAGGAGCCCAGTGGGCTGTTTCGCCACCCCGAGGTGAACTAATGAGCTATTTTTCCCACTGAAGATGCCCAACAGTCTGTTTTTCCCACCAGCCTCCTATTTTGGCCATTGAAAGTGCACCAACGGGTTGTTTTACCAACCGAAGGTGCACTAATGTGCTATTTTTCCCACGAAAGGTGCCTAACAACCTTGGAAACAAGTTGTTTTACCTACGATAGGTGCACCAACAAGCTATTTTTCCTAATGAAGGTGCCTAGAGACTATGCCGACAGGCTATTTTGCCCACCAAAGGTGCACCAACGTGCTGTTTTACCCATTGAAGGAGTACTAACATGCTATTTTTCCAACCGAAGGTACATAACAACCATGTGGATTAGCTATTTTACCCACCAAAGGTGCACCAACGTGCTGCTTTTTCCTACCGAAGGCACCTAACGGGCTATTTTCCCATTGAAGGTGCCTAGCGACCTTGCCCACTAGCTATTTTGCCCACCAAAGATGCACCACCAAACGTGCCTAGCGATTGTGCCGACAGGCTGTTTTGACCACCGAAGGTACCCCAAGGGGTTGTTTTTCCCACTGAAGCTACGTAGCGACCGTCCCTATGGGCTTTTCTAGCCACTAGCTATTTTACCATCCAAAGGTGCACCAACATGCTATTTTACAAATCGAAGGTGACTAGTGACTGTACCGAGAGGCTGCTTTGCCCACTGAAAGTGCATCAACATGCTGTTTTTCCCACAGAAGGGGCCCAATGGGTTGTGTTTTCCCACCAAAGGTGCCCAACAACTGCCTGACAGGTCGTTTTTCCCACCGAAGATGCCCAGTGACCATTCCAAGAGGTTGTTTTCCATACCAAAGGTGCACCGACCTGCTATTTTTCCACCAAATGTGCCTAGTGACCGTGTTGATAGACTATTTTACCCGCTAAAGGTACACCAACGAGCCTTTTTCCCACTAAAGGTTCCTAGTGACCTTGTTGACAGGCTGTTTTGCCCACAAAAGGTGCACCAATGTGTTGTTTTTTTCTGCCGAAAGTGCCCGAAAGGCTATTTTTCCCACCTAACGTGCCTATTTGCCCACAAAAGTTGTACCAATGTTTTGTTTTTCCTACCAAAGGTTCCCAACGGTTTTTTCCCCACCTAAGGTGCCAAACAGGTTGTTTTTCCCACTAAAGGTGCATAGCGACCATGCTGACATGTTGTTTTGCCCACTGAAGGTTCACTAACGTACTATTTTTCCCAGTGAAGGTGCCCGGCAACCATGCCAACGGGCTGTTTTACCTACCGAAGGTGTACCAACATGCTATTTTTTCCACCAAATGTGCCTAGCAATTGAGCTGACTGGATATTTTACCCATCGAAGGTTCACCAACGAGCTGTTGTTCCCAATGAAGGTGCCTAGCGATTGTCCCTATGTGCTATTTTGCCCACTAAAAGTGGTCCAACGTGTTATTTTTCCCGCCGAAGGTGCCTAGAACCTATGCCAAAAGGCTCTTTTTACCACCAAAGGTGCACCAACATGCTATTTTTCCCCCTGAAGGTGCCTAACAACCATACGCACGGGCTGTTTTGCCCACTGAACGTGCAGCAACGGGTCATTTTTCTCACCGAAGTTGCATAAGGACCGTGATGATGGGCTGTTTTGTCCACCGAAGGTACCCCAACATGCTATTTTTCCTGCCAAAGGTGCCTAAAGACCGTGCCAACGAGTCATTTTTCCAACTGAAGGTGCCCAATGACCGTGCCAATGGGTTGTTTTTTACCCACCAAAAGTGCCCAATGGGCTATTTTTCCCACTGAAGGTGCCTAGGGACCGTGTCCACAAGCCATTTGCCCCTAAAGTGTGTACCAGTATGTTGTTTTCCCCACTCAAGATGCCCAACAATCGTGCCCACGGGTTATTTGCCCACCGAAGGTGCAAAAATATGTTGTTTTTCCCACCAAAGGTGCCCAGCGACAATGCCAACAGGCTATTTTGCCCACCGAAGGTACACCAACGTGGTATTTTTTTCACCGAAGATGACTAGCGACTGTGCCAATAAACTTTTTGCCTAATGAAGGTGCACAAACGAGCTATTTTTCCCACTGAAAGTGTCTAGTGACCTTGTTGACAGGCTGTTCGACCCACAGAACAAGCACTTTCAGTTTTTCCCCCCGAAGGTGTCCAATAGGCGATTTTCCCACCAAAGGTGCCTAGTGACCATTCCCAGGGTTGTTTTCCCCACCAAAGGTGCACCGTCGTGCTATTCTCGCTGCCAAAGGTGCCTAAGGGGCTTTTTTACCACCTTAAGTGCCTAATAAGTTGTTTTTCCCACAGAAGGTTTCTAACGACCTTGTCGATAGGCTGTTTTTCATATCGAAGGTGAACAAACATGTTGTTTTTCCTATCGAACGTGCCCAACAGGTTGTTTTTCCCATCGAAGGTGCCTTGGAACTGTGCCCACAGGCTGTTTTAGCCACCGAAGGTCCACCAACGTGCTATTTTTCCTACCGAAGGTGCCTAGCGATAGTGTCCACAAGCCGTTTTGCCTAACAAAGTGAAAAAATGTGCTATTTTTCCCACCGAAGGTGCCCAATGGGCTGTTTTTCCCCCGAAGGTGTCTAGCAATTGTGCCCACTAGTTGTTTTGCTCACCAAAGGTGCACCGACGTGCTATTTTTCCCACTAAAGGTGCCTAGCAATTATGCCGATAGGCTATTTTGTCCATTGAAGGTGCACCCACATGTTGTTTTTCCCATCGATGGGCTATTTCGCCACCGCAAGGTGTTGATAGTGTGCCCTAGACCAATGAATATTTATGATTCATGTATTAACATTATGACTTGTTAATAATATATTATGAGGTATTCCTTTTATATATACATGCATGTCGTTT
>JAOSBO010229505.1:0-14151 GCA_027563915.1 Erythroxylum rotundifolium | reverse complement strand
ACACAATTCAACCCCCCTTCTTGTGCATCTTAAATATCGTTTTCTAAGTGTTGTATTAACGTGTGAATTACTTCAGTGTCTCTTATTTTGTGATGGTAGGCAATTGATAGATTCCATCAATTGATCCACCTGACTTGTCAAGTTCTGGTAACTAGAACTTGTTTCCTACTGGAATTGCAAAGTGTTAGCAACATACACATTAACTAATTCTTCCAAGGATGTACCTGAGTCTTGATAGGAAGCTTTTGGTATGTACGGGAATTGTTGTGCTTTATGCAAACTATCATAGAATTAATTTAGCTGCTTATCTCATCCATAACAAAAGTTAGGTTAATTAGTCCAAACATTGTTATAGAATTGAGAATGTGAATTAAAGAAAAAATTACTTCCATCCATATAAAATTTAATTTTTAAATTTTTAAAAATGAAAAAATTACGAAATAACTGAAAAGAAATCAATTACAAGAAAATATATACAAAACACCAATTAAAATCATAAACAAAAACTAAACCAAACTTGACCGATGCAACATAATGCTAGTCAAAATAAAATAACTAAACTACTACTGTAGCAGTGGTGCGTCTAGGACGATCCCACAAGGAGTGTTCGGTTAGCATATGAAATGAAATTAATTGATGTTTATGTAATAGGGGGTTTGGATTTAATAAGAAAATAAAATAAAATAAACATAATGAAAACAAATTAAAAAAACATAAGAAAAATGATATAATTGGGGAATTTGGTAGGATTCGATTCTTTGGTTCAATCTCAGCCTACATCGTAATTAAGCATAATTCATTGATTAGTCGTATATTAACAACAAGCTCTATTAGTCCCAATTTTTCCTTAGATCCTAGTGAAATACGAAGCACCCGTTGATTAACCCTAGCTATCGGGAAATATAGAATAAGCTCTTTAAGTTTATCTAGACAACCACATTACGAATAAGAAAATAAACCAATCTAGGTAATAATCACATAAACTCAGATTATTTAACCTATGTTATGTTATCTCTAATGATTCGGAGTCATTAGTCGTTACTCATGAATCCTGAATACAACAATTACATATTGCATTCGATTCTAGCAATGCGTTTTAATGAAAAACGATTCAATAAAGCATCATCATCCAAATACACAATTAATATACACAAGATAACATAGTCAATTTCTAATGAGAGAAAGAAATAACAAAATAATAAAAAAGGCTTAACCAACATTGTCGGCGTCAATGTCATTTTTGAACCGATGTCGGGACATTACCTTTCTATGGATCTCTCCCGAAAAAAATATTTCAGCCCCTATTGATAGCCCTACTGAAAGCCCCTTCACTTCTTCACTCAATGCCACAAGTTTCTTATATCTTTACTCCTTTCACTGATTTGACAAATAAACATTTGTTTACCTACACTATTCATGCAACTCCTCTTCTCTTTGTTTCTCGCTCGTAGCTCTCTTTTCACTATTTTTTCTACTTCTGCCACTCTCTCCTTTCTACCCTCAACACTCTCCACTGTAGCCTTGATGTGATGAATTAACTTCAATGGAGCACTGCCAATGTTTATTCTTCACATAGCCCTCATGCAGCTTCTCTATGCTTTGGCCAAATGTCTGTGTTTCATCCATAATATTTGCATGAAACATAGATGTGGTCTATGTTTTCGCTTTCCTTATTTATCTTATGCATTTTCATTTCTAGATATTTGGCATGTTGGTCTATCTACTGTCGTTTACTTCATACTTCTACTGTCGTTTTAATATTTTCCTTTGTCCACCGTAAGTGTTGATTTCTAGTAGCGTCTTCCATGGTTTTTATTCTTTATCCCATTCTTTTATGCTTTATCTTGTCTTCTCTTGCTCTAATCTTTTTCTTCTTAATCTATGAAGACACGTAAAAATTAATCTTTAGAAAATGACCCAAATGTAGTGCTTTCGACTCACTTTAATTTCTTTTCTTCCAAATTATACCTAAAATCATATATGAATTAAAGTGAGTATCTTAAGCATTTTCATCTCATTAATTGCTAAATTTAGTGTAAATGATTAAAAGTATCAACAATTAAACACATATCACAAATCTCAAGGACTATTTGGCTAGGTCTCTCTCTTTACCAGATGTTCATTTCTTCATTTATGAAGCATAAAGGTACTCACTTTGCTGTCTTTTTTTTCAAATTTATTTTTTAATGTATGTGTTTATTCATGTTAATCATTGAAATGGGTTTTCATTTAATGTTTCTAAAGCCTGATTTATTTATCTATAAGTAAACATCTCAATCATGCAATGTTTAGATAACTATTTAGATGAAGAAATAGTATAATTGCATTAAGTCCTCTTCAAATATTATCATTAGTTAGTTGATATGAACGGTAGATACTTGAAATTAGTTTACATGTAACCTAAAACATTTCCTTATAATCTAACATTAAAAAAATTTATGCATGTGTTATAATAGAATGCTTTCTTCTTATGTTGTTAATATGTAAAACGAATATTAAATGTTTTGTAAGTTTAATATGGATACTACCATAAAGATTATTATATCTAACTATGAAATCACTATTAATCTAGTGATTTTGAGGTTTTTCAAGCTTATATTGACTATGTATATTCTCAACCTACATATATGGATGGTCCAAAAATCAGATGTCCATGTAAAAAGTGCAAACATGTTCTTTTTCTTCCTATTGATAAAGTGAATCTCCATTTGTTGCGAAAAAGATTTGCTCCAAAATTTTTTAAGTGGACAATATGGGGAGCCTTTAATTTGTAAGGCTTCAAAGGGTAACAAAGTAAACTCATCAATAAATATAGATGGGTTTAAAGGAGGGACTGGATTTATAATAACTAATGTAAATGTAATTGAAAATCCTTACACTTAAATGGTTTATGATGCAGTCAGTTATACCTTTAATGAAAATATAGAAAAATCTTTAAAAAGAACCAAATCGAAATGCGAAAAGGTTTTTTGACCTACTGAAATCAGCTGGCTAAGAATTATGGTCAAATTATGAGACCATGACTCAATTATCTTCAATTGCTCAAATATTGACCATAATATGAAGGGCATATTTTTAATTGAAGTTTGGATAAAAGTCTTCGTATAATGAATTATTGCCTCTTGATCATAAAATGATCGATAATTTTTACGATGTGAAGAAACATAATAGGAGTCTTGGTTTGCCAATTGAGAAAATTAATTGTTGTAATTAGGAATGTCTGTTGTTTTGTGGAGATGATGTGGAATTACGAAAGTGAAAATTTGTGGTCACTCTAGTTTAAACCAAGAAAGCATACTTTGAAGTAGAAATTAGTACCTTGAAAGCAGATTTATTATTTCCTGCTAACTCCAAGTCTTCAAAGATTATATTCCTTTAATGTTACTCTATCTCACATGAGATGGCATAATGAACATGAATATAAAGATGGGATAATGAGCCATCCATTGGATGCACTGGCATGGAAACATTTCAATAATACCCATTCCAAATAGTTTATGATGTAGTCAGTTATACCTTTAATGCAAATATAGAAAAATCTTTACAAAGAACCAAACCAAAATGAAAAAATGTTTTTTAACTTACTAAAATCAGATGACTAAGAATTATGGTCAAATTGTGAGATCATGACTCATTTATCTTCAATTGTTCAAATATTGACCATAAAGTATGAAGGGCATATTTCTAATTAAAGTTTGGATAAAAATCTTACTTGGTATAATGAGTCATTGCCTCTTGATCATAAAATGGTTGATAATTTTTACAATGTGAAGAAACATATTAGGAGTCTTGGTTTGCCAATTGAGAAAATTAATTTTTTAAATTAGGAATGTATGTTGTTTTGTGGAGATGATGTGGAATTACGAAAGTGAAAATTTGTTGTCACTTTAGTTCAATCCAAGAAAGCGTACTATGAAGTAGAAATTAGTATCTTGAAAATAGATTTATTATTTCCTGCTAACTTCGAGACTTCAAAGATTATATGCCTTTAATGTTACTGTATCTCACATGAGATGGCATAATGAACATGAATAGAAAGATGAGATAATGAGCTATGCATCGGATGCATTGGTATAGAAACATTTCAATAACACCCATTCTGAGCTTGCAACCGAAAGTAGAAATGTTAGGATGGGATTGCCGACATATGGATTCCAACCTTTTGGTAAATCCAACCAATAATATTCATCATGGACAATTATAATTACTGTTATGCCAAAATAAGTTCTAAAAATATATAGGTTATCCTACTCGTAAGTATACGAGGTATGTGTAGTTGATTACCTAGGGTCATCTCCCACAGAGGCAAATTAGTCCACTCAAATTAATCTTGAATAAAAATAAAAAATGCAATCCTAAACATTCTATCCTTATTTGTTGATTCAAGAATTTAAAGACAATTACGCAATTAAACTAAAAAGTGAACTAATTTAACGAAAAGCAAAAACGAATTGATTAATCGATGTGGAAACTTTTAAGAATTAATTTCACTAATTTAATCTCCTATGCATAACTAAGGGGAAATGATTGGATAATTTTCTTACTAAAATTATATTTTGGTTCTAAAATCAATTCAAATAACAACCTAATCTAACTTCCACATTTGACAAGTTTATCATTCAAATTAATTATGGAAACCTAACTGATAATTACTACCAAAGTTAATATATTTCTAATTCTTAACCAAAGCGTCTATAGTTTCTTGTTCCATATTAAAATTCTTCTCTTAATCATTCATTTAATACTTAAATGATGCATTGGTCATGCTTTTACATCCATTTAGTTCAGAAACTATAGCAAACATAAGATAACAACACAGTCCCTTAATCAAGCATGTTTGACTAAAATAGCTACATTAATCAACAAGAAAAAGACTAAGGGACTGTGTTGTTGTCTTATGATTAAGGGACTGTTTTGTTAATAGAAGCATTAGTAAAAACTTTGGTTGGAGAAAACAAAGTATTTTTTGGGATTTGCCATATTGGAAATCTAGTTTGATATGTTATAATCTAGATGTGATGCATGTCGAAAAAAAGTTTTTGACAATTTGTTCAACACCATAATAAACATTGAAGTGAGGACAAAGGACAATTCAAATTCAAGAGATGATTTTAAACTTTTTTGTAGAAGGAATGAGTAAGATAAAGATCTTCGTACATGTAAATATCTAAAATCATGTTACACTTTGGACCAAAATAAAAAGGTATTTTGTCTAAATGGTTGAAAATTCAAAAGTTTCCCAATAGTTATGTTTCAAACTTAGGAAAGTGTGTGGACATGAGGAAGTTCAAATTATTTGCGATGAAAAGTCGTGATTGTCATGTTTTTATGCAAAGGCCAAGTTTAATTGCATTTTAGGAATTGCTACCGAATAAGGTTTGGGAAGCTATAACATAATTAATCTTGTTTTTTAAAAGCTTAACATCATATGAAATAAATTTAACTGAAATGGAAAAACTAAAAAGGGAAACTCCAGTTAACTTGTACAAATTAGGAGGGATTTTCCCTCTATAAGCCTTTTTCACTATATGGATCATTTACTTGTACATTTAGCACACAAGGCTAAACTTGCTGGTCTAGCTCAATATCGATGGATGTATCCCTTTTAAAGGTAATTATAGTTAGTATTTAAATAAAACTTAAAGCATGTTTTAATCAAAAACTGTAATAACCCTATTTTTAATGTATGCATTTTCATCAATTGAAGAAAAATGTTAAAAACAAGGCTAGATTTGAAAGTTCGATATGTAATGCTTATTTAGTAGAGGAAGCAAGTACATTTTGTTCATATTATTTTGAGCGACATGTGCACATAAAAGAAAGAAAAGTTTCTCATAATCACGACAAGCATAAAACGAGTGATGTTGATAGGAACTTATCCATTTTCAAATATCCTGGATGAACATATGGATCCTCAACAAGAAGAGTGTTAACAGAAGAAGAAATAAAGGCTATCCATTGTTACATTTTATTAAATTGCTAAGAGGTTTAACCTTTTATGCAGTAAGTATAAGTTAATTTTGAAATTGACTATTAGGGTTTTCGACATGAGTGGTGTTCATAACTAAAATACATAATAATGCTTTTAGATTATACAAGGAATGGTTATGCAAGTAGATGTCTGAAAAAACACAGGATGATATCAATAAAGAAGTTAAAAGTCACTTTCCTCAATGGTTCAGGAAATATGTACGTCTTGACTTGCAATAACTGAAATTGTTGAATTATCAGATTAAAGAGCTTAAATGACATTATACTATTTAATATGATAATTTTTTTAATATAGACCTTAAAAAATTTAATAGAGAACAAGCCATGATATGTTGTGAAAGGACCTTTGCGAACTATTAAATCATATATGGTATATTTTGTTAATGGATACAAATTCCATATATAATATCATGGTTATAGCATGACAACACTAAATAGTGGGGTTTGCATATTGGGAAAATTGACGAATTACTATGGTAAAATTATTGAGACACTTGAAATGAAGTACCCCATATTACTAATAAAATGGGGTGTGAAATTCAATTGTGAATGGTTTGATCAAACTCATAAAGTTCGAACAAACGTGCATAACTGATATAATCTAGTTGAAATCAACAAAAAAGAACATTTAGTCAATTTGAATATTTTATATTGACGATGTAAGCGACCTAGGGGTATTAAGTCCCTTTTCCCATCTTAAGATGGGATAAGACATATTGGTTGGCCGTTTGCAAAGCAAAACCTAGAGGTTCTTTTGAATTTCATGGAAAAGGAGAAAATAAGAGAATTGAAAGTGAAGCTTTTCAAGAAGATGTTCATTAAATAAATGCATGTGTAATATATGAAGAGAATGAACCTTTGAATGATCGAAATAATGAATATATTGAAATTTCATCTAGAGAGGATGAAGAATCTATAGAGAGTAAGAGATCTGAAAAGGAGCTTCTCTTTGTTTCTAATTTTTTAGAAAAAAAAGATGACAATGATTTTGATTTACAATTAAATGATGATAGTGATTAATTTGTGTAAGTAATAGAATATTATATGAATAAATTTATTATTGCAATCATAATATATTATTATATATTTCATTTATATTGTTCTAATTGTGAAATAATCAATAAAATCTGAATTTCAGATTAAAAATATGCCATAAAAGAGAAAAAAGGATATTCTGTGGTCAAAGGTTAGGTCACCATCATTTAGAGGAGTCAATGTATGTCCAGATGAAGTATCACATCCAAAAAATGCTATAGAATTAGGTATAGTACGTCTAGTTAGTGTAAATCTAAATAAGGCATTACCTTTCCCACCTACAGTCCCTATAGAGCCATATCGCCTACATATTGCTACATCATCTAGCATCCCTGCTACATCGTCTAGTACCCCTACTCCCACACTAGATGAAAAAGGCGGGCTCTAGCCTGGAGCTAAGGGAATTAATGGAAGAATTTAGATGACAATTCTCAACAATTTGTGAATTAAATTCTAAAAATTTTGTAATACATGATAACACCATACGTTATATATTAGGTTGGCACTACTTGGAACGTGCTCTAGACATATCTCATCCAAGTTCAAAAAGAAGATAACAAAAGATTTTTATTATCAGAAGTTCAAAGTATAAAAATAAATTCTTTAATCTTTTTTATTTTAACTAATTTTATACATTAAATACAAAAATATTGTCATTTATAAGTAGTTATAGTGTGTTTTCCTTTTTATTCTTAAAAGAATTTTTTTTGGATTTAAAGTTTGATGTTGTCATTTATGATGTATGGGAGTGGCAAGCTCGTGCACGTTATAGAGACTTTCTTAGTTTGATACGTAAGAATAATGTTTTAGGGTGTGATTTGTAATGTAATTAGTGTGAATTTGAGTGTTGTTTGTACATTTAGGGTGCAATTATGTTAGTTTGTGTGTTTAAGTGTTTTTGGGTTAGTCTAAATCTTTGAGCTTAATTGTTATATTTTTGAGGTACCTTGATGTGTGTACCAGTGTTGCAGGGAAAACAAGGAAGAACGATAAAAATTTGAAGAGTTTTAGGTGAAAGGACATCGGCCACAATTGTGCACAGTGGCCACGATCGTGGCAGAAAAGGAAGTAGGTCACAATCGTGCACATTTGACCATGATCATGATACAAAGGTTAAAGCACCAGCCACAATCATGACATGCAGGGCCATGATCGTGTCTTGCATCACGCTAACACAAAAACTTGATTTCTGAGTGATTTTTTGGACCTTTTTGACCTTGAGTTTAACCTAGGGCTTCCACATAATAAATAGAACATTACATGGTAGCCACCAATAGCCTTTAGAAAGACTAGAGAGTCATGCAAAAAGTGAGTTTCTATCAATTCAGAGAGAAAATCTAAAGATAGATCGAGGAAGGAGACAAAGGAAGAGAGACATAGAGACGAGCTAGATAGGAAGTACATCCCGGAATAGGTGGTTTCTCACCGTCGTCGTCCAAAGATTCCATTCTAGACTATATTTCCATTTATTTAAGCTTTATTTATGTATAGAATAGAACAAATTGAATAGTTAAAGATAAAAAAAGACAATGAACCAATAAACACTTAGTTATTCCCCCTTATTTAACAAGGTTAACACACCCCATTTTTATATCTTTCCTCTTCTTTTTATTTTCTTGCCGTCTTCTCCTTCCTTTGTTTTTTTTCTATTTCTATTTCTTTTCTTTTCATTTCGTTTCTTTCTTCTTTTTTTATTTATTTAAGTTTCATTGATTTTTATTTCATTTTTTAAATTATTTATTTAATTATTCGAAATAAGGAAATCAAGAGAAGAGAAATATAGAGGAGAGATAATTACTACAACCATACCTATTCCTAATGCAATACCCAACTATATTTTATGCTCCCCCACACTTATTCAAGCAACTACTTCCTAAACCTAGTAATACCATTTTAAATACTCAAATTGCCTTATGGTAGGTATAATAAAGAGGATAGATACTTAAGGTAAAGGCTCATATTTTAGGTTTAAAGAAAGAAAAGGTTTCAAGTTAAGCTTAAAGGGCTCACTAAGGGTAATAGTATGGTGGCCTTTTAAGCAAAGGGGTAAATCCTAAATACCTTCATCATTTCAACATTTGCATATGATTATGTGATCTTAACTAGCATTTGCAAGCAAGTTGTAGAGTTCCTTAATCATGAAAGAACACTCTCAGCAAAGAATACTTGAATTTGGTGTTGAGATATTGCAAGAGATTGATTAATTAGGGTTGCTAGAAGTTACAAAACTTGAAGCTAAAGAAGTTAATATAAGCATTAGCAAAAACTTAGATTGGAGAAAACCAAGTATCTTTTGGCATTTGCCATATTGAAAATCTAGTTTGATACTTCATAATCTAGATGTGATGCTTATCGAAAAAAGCTTTTGACAATTTGTTCAACACCATAATAAACATTGAAGGGAGGACAAAGGGCAATTCAAATTCAAGAGATGATTTTAAACTTTTTTGTATAAGGAATGAGTTAGATAAAGATCTTCGTACATGTAAATATCCAAATACATGTTACACTTTAGATAAAAATAAAAAAAGGTATTTTGTGTGAATGGTTGAAAAGTCAAAAGTTTCCTGATGGTTATGTTTCAAATTTAGGAAAGTGTGTGGACATGAGGAAGTGCTATTTCGGATGAAAAGTCATGATTGTCATGTTTTTATACAAAGGCCAAGTTCAATTGCATTTTACGAATTGCTACTGAATAAGGTTTGAGAAGCTATAACATAATTAATCTTATTTTTTAAAAACTTAACATCATCTAAAATAAATTTGGCTGAAATGGAAAAATTAAAAAGGAAAATTCCAGTTAACTTGTACAAATCAAGAGGGATTTTCCCTCTAAGCCTTTTTCACTATATGGAGCATTTACTTGTGCCTTTAGCAGACAAGGATAAACTTGCTGGTGTAGTTCAATATCGATGGATGTATCCCTTTTAAAGGTAATTATAATTAGTATTTAAATAGAACTTATAGCATGTTTTAATCAATAATTGTAATAACCCTATTTTTAATGTATGCATTTGCATCACTTGAAGAAAAATGTTTAAAACAAGGCTACATTTGAAATTTCGATATGTGATGCTCATTTAATAGAGGAAGCAAGTACATTTTGTTCATATTATTTTGAGTCACATTTGCACATAAAAGAAAGAAAAGTTTCTCATAATGACAATAAGCATAAAATGAGTGATGTTGATAGGAACTTATCCATTTTCACATATCCTAGATGAACATATAGATGCTCAACAAGAAGAGTGTTAACAGAAGAAGAAACAAAGACTACCCATGGTTACATTTTATTAAATTGCTAAGAGGTTTAAACTTTCATGCAGTAAGTATAATTAATTTTGAAATTGATTATTTGGGTTTTCGAGATGAGTGGTGTTCATAACTAAAATACATAATATTGCTTTTAGATTATGCAAGGAATGGTTATGCGAGTTAATGCCTAAAAGAACACATGATGATATCAATAAAGAAGTTAAAAGTCACTTTCCTCGATGGTTCAAGAAATATGTACGTTTTGACTTGCAATAACTGAAATTGTTGAATTATTAGATTAAAGAGTTTAAATGACATTATACGATTTAATATGATAATTTTTTATGTAGGCCTTAAAAAATTTAATAGAGAACAAGTTATGTGATGTTGCGAAAGGACCTTTGTGAACTATTAAATCATATCTAGTATATTTTATTAATGGATACAAATTCCATACAGAATATCATGGTTATAACATGACAACGGTAAATGGTGGGGTTTGCATATTAGGAAAATTGATGGATTACTATGATAAAATTATTGAGATACTTGAAATTGAGTACCCTATATTACTAATAAAATGGGGCGTGAAATTTAATTTTGAATGGTTTGATCAACTCATAATGCTCGAACAAAAGTGTATAACTGATCTAATCTAGTTGAAATCAACAAGTGAAGAACATTTAGACAATTTGAATTTTTTATATTGACGATGTAAGTGACCCAGGTGTATTATGTCCTTTTTCCTAGCTTAAGATAAGATAAGTCAGATTGGTTGGCCGTTTACAAAGTAAAACCTAGAGGTTTTATTGAATTGCATGGAAAAGGAGAAAGTAAGAGAATTGAAAGTGAAGTGTTTCAAGAAGATGTTCATTAAATAAATGCATGTGTAATATATGAAGAGAATGAGCCTTTGAATGATCCAAATAATGAATATTTTGAAATTTCATCTAGAGAGGATGAGGAATCTATAGAGAGTAAGAGATCTAAAAATGAGCCTGACTTTGTTTCTAATTGTTCAGAAAAAGAAGATGACGATGATTTTGATTTACAATTAAATGATGATAGTGATTAAGTAATAGAATATTATATGAACAAATTTATTATTGCATCAATAATATATTATTATATATTTCATTTATATTGTTCTATTCGTGAAATAATCAATAAAATCTAAATTTCATGTTAAAAATATGCCATAGAAGAGAGAAAAGGATATACTGTGGCCAAGGGTTAGGTTACCACCATTTTGAGGAGCCAATGTATGTCCAAATGAAGTATCACATCCTGCAAATGCTATAAAATTAGGTATTGTACGTCCAGTCAGTGCAAATCCAAATAAGGCATTACCTTCCCCACCTACAGTGCCTATAAAGCCACAATGCCTACATACTACTACATCATTTGGCATCCCTGGTACACCATCTAGTACCCTTACTCCCACACTAGAATCTGAATCTATAATAACAGAGATACTAGGGGTAAGCATTGCAGATGAAGTAGGCGGGCTCTAACCTAAAGGTAAGGGAGTTAATGGAAGAATTTACATTACAATTCTTAACAATTTGTTAATGAAATTCTAAAAATTTTGTAATACATGATAACACCATAGGTTATATATTAGGTTGGTTCTGATTGGAACGTGCTCTAGACATATCTCATTCAAGTTCAAAGAGAAGATAAAACTTGCGGGTTATATATGGAAGAATATCTCTCAGGGGATAAAAGATTTTTATTATCAGAAGTTTAAAGTATAAAAAATAATTTATACTTTAACTAATTTTATACATTAAATAGATAAATATTGTCATTTATAAGTAGTTATAGTATGTTTCACTTTTTTTTCTAGAAAGAATTCTTTTTGGTATTTAAAATTTGATGTTGTCATTTATGATGTATGGGAGTGACAAGCCCGTGCATGTTATAGAGACTTTCTTAGTTCGATACGTAAGAATGGTGTACGACCTACTAATAGTTGTGTTTTGCATAATATTTTAGGGTGTGATTTGTAGTGTAATTAGTGTGAATTTGAGTGTTGTTTGTGCATTTAGGGTGCAATTATGTTAGTTTGTGTGTTTAAGTGTTTTTTGGGTTAGTTTGAATCTTTAAGCTTAATTGTTATATTTTTGAGGTACCTTGATGTGTGTGCCAATGTTACAAGGAAAACAGGGAAGAACGGTAAAGATTTGAAGAGTTTAAGGCTAAAAGACATCGGCCATAATCATGTACAGTGGCCACGATCATGACAGAAAAGAAAGAGCTAGCTGCAGCTAGGTCACGATCGTGCACATTGGGCCACGATCATGATAGAAAGGTTAAAGAATCGGCCACGATCATGCCTTGCGTCAGGTTAACACGAAAACTTGATTTATGAGTGATTTTTGGACCTTTTTGACCTCGAGTTTAACCTAGGGCTTCCATAAAATAAATATAACATTACATGGCAGCCACCAACAGCCTTTGGAGAGACTAAAGAGTCATGCAAAAAATGAGTTGCTATCAATTCTGAGAGAAAATATAAAGAGAGATCAAGAGATCAAGGAAGGAGACAAAGGAAAAGAGACACAGAAATGAGCTAGACGCAAAGTACATCCCGGAGTAGGTGGTTTCCCACCGTCGTCGTCCAAAGATTCCATTCTAGACCATATTTCCATTTATTTCACTTTTATTTATGTATAGAATTGAAATAGGTGTTAAGATTGGTTGTGTTAAATGTTGAGTCAATTTTACACTCACCTTTGGATATTGATTCTTGAGATTGATGAAATTCAACTGATTGTGTTTTTACTGATTTGATTGTGATTTCAATTTTGTTCTTAATAATCCTACAATAAACTGAGAGGGTAAGCTAGGTAAAAACCATCTATTTGGGCTAATGAGAGTTAAGTGATTCGATAGGTAGAGTATCAATCTAGTAGAGTCGTGTAAAGAGAGTTCGAGCACAGATTCCCGGTAGGTTAATAGACAATTTTAGAACTAATTTAGGTTTTGGACCAATTGCAGATCGAGAGAATGCAATTCCCATAATTTGAATTAGGGAATATCAATTTAGGTTAAGAATTATAACTCGCGAAAGAGTAATTCACCCTAAGACCGTCTAGACTTGTTAATTTAGTATTTGCATAATTGGTTAGTTTTCTATTAATTTTGAATTAAAATTCCCTTTCTTTCCTTTGGTAATTTAGAGGTTAATTTTAGGTTAGTTGTGAGTTTACTATTTTGTTTACTCTTTTGGTACTTCAAATTCTCATATTTGATTATGATTGATTTAATTTCTACTTAGTTATTTGTTTAGAATTATTGTAGTTTAGGTTGACCTTAGATTTTAGGACTATTTCCCTTCCTTGTAGGATCGACACCTTATATACTATGCGAATGACCTATATGCTTGGAGTAATTACCAAGGTTATAAATAGTAAAACTTAGCGTGTGTAACCCTAAGCGGACTCCTACTTATATATTTGAAGAAATATAGAGTCGTTGGCAACAGTACTAAGCAACACCCGAGGCAATCTCCATTTCAGAAACTTATCGCGTGTAACCCTGAGCGAACTCCTACTTATACATTTGAAGAAATATGGAGTCATTGGCAACTGTACTAAGCAACACCCGAGGTAATCTCCATTTCAGAGTGTAATTTAGTAAATAAACAGGGAGGACTGGAGGGAGAGTCTCTATCCGTACATACTAGAGGGCTTACGACCCACATGAGCATGTAGAGAAACTTGTAAGTATCTAAACTTTAACCTTATATTCTAATTTTTATACCTTGATGTATTAAATTTGACCTCAATGATTGAACCAGATTTATACTATGAATTAGCCCTGCTTTCTTAAGTATTTATGCATTTGCTGACTCCTAATTCATGA